>JARDXD010000738.1:0-53356 GCA_029218145.1 Aphanocladium album | reverse complement strand
GGGTACAGTAGGCAACGGCTATTTGGCCGATCATTTGCCGTCCAGAGACATTGACGAGACGGAAAGTGGAAAGAGATGGAAAAAGGAAAGACTGCCGAGCATGTTGACAAAAGCTTCTGCAGGTTTCAGTGCTAGTGTGTTGCGGAACTGGCCGGTCTCAAGTGGTGCTGCATGGGATGGCTGGGCCGTGAAGAGTGAGTGATGTATATAGTGAGAGGGCGAATCTGGTGAGCTGTTGCTGCATGTGATATTTCAACAACCATGTACGGTACGGAACTTGAGTTTTCCTCTTATTTTACTTATTAATCCGTCTGAATATGAGACGCATAATTTTCACGGCATTTTATCTGCCACGCCTCACAGCCATGCCATGACCGGCTTATACTATGCCGCAACAATTACTCGCTTTGCGCCTTGCTCACGGCTAGATTCGAAATGAGCTTTGTTCCTTTCAATCTGAATAGACCAAAAGCACATTCTGGAGACGCACTGTGAAGGCTCGTGAGCTGTTGTCCTCAGCCTTACTCTGCTTCAACCCCGCCACAAGCTGGCAGAGCTTCTCTTGCCCCGCCAAAATCTTCCACTCTGTTACCCCTGCAAACGCTACGCCTCATCCTCCATCACCGCCATTCACGCGTCTTGCACAAAAACATTCCCGCTTTTTTTTCTTCCTGCTCAGCTTCTTCATGTTGGCATACCCCTGGAACTAGTTGGTTCATTTGCATCAGACGACAGGGTCCTTTGTCTTTTTTCTTCGATTTTCTTTTCCTGGTCGCGTTTGTTTCGTCTCCCCCGAGTCTCGCGCGCCATAGCCCTGTCTCGCATGCGATAAATACCCCTCCATTTCTCTAGCTTTTTTTTTTAACTCTCTATACCGCATCTCTCCCCGCCCTGCTGCACCCCGCCACCCGCCAGCATCAGCCATGGAGGAACAACTGCTCCAGCTGCTGGCAGCCACCACGCAGGCCGATCAGAACCAGCGTATCAATGCCGAGATTGAGCTCAAGAGAGCCCAGACGAACCCTGCGTACTCGGTGTCCCTGGCCAAAATTGCGTCCCACACCTCTGTCGACATCGCCATTCGCCAGCTCGCCCTCAGCACTCTGCGTCTTTTTATCGAGAACAACTGGGTGGACGAGGACCCCAGCGCCGAGCCCGTCATTCCTATTGCTGATGAGACCAAACAGCTGGTGCGCCAGGGCCTCTTGGACCTCGCCCTCAGCCCCGAAGATGACCGCAAAGTCAAGATTGCTGCTAGGTATGCCCCTGGCGCTGCGTAGAGCTCTTGCTCATGGAGCGCTCATGCTGACTTGATTATACAGTTACGCCGTCGGCAAAATTGCGATTCACGACTTCCCCGAAGACTGGCCTACACTTCTCCCTACGGTCCTGGCCGTCATCCCGACCGGCAACGACTCTCAGCTACATGGCGCTCTCCGCGTGCTCGGCGATCTTGTTGAAGAGAGCCTGAGCGAGGATCAGTTCTTCACAATGGCGCGGGATATTGCCAGCACGCTCACCCAGATTGCCATTAGCGAGGAGCGCAAGCCTCTCATTCGATCACTGGCCATATCTGTCTTCCGCGGCTGCTTTGACCTCATGAACATGGTCAAGGAGGACCACGCGACAGAAGTGACTGCCTTTGCCGAAGAGCTCCTCAAGGAGTGGAACCCGTTCTTCCTCACTGTTCTCAAGAGCCCTCTCCCTGCCGTCGACACGAGCGCTGGCGCCCAACCGAGCGAGTGGAACAGCATCATCTCCCTCAAGCTCCAGGTCGTCAAGACTCTGCTCCGCATTCGCCGGGTCTTCCCAAGCTTGTTGCTACCACAGAGTGCTACTCTGTTCACCGCTGTCTGGGAAGAGCTCATCAGCTTGCTTCCTAGCTACGAACAGCTCTATATCGAAAACGACGCCCAGGGCCGTCTCGAGGATGTTGACAATCTCCCTTATACTTTAGACTTTTTGGTCCTGGAAGAGCTTGATTTCCTGAACCAGTGCTTCCGTGCACCCCCCGTACAGGCTGAACTTGACGGGCAGCTCAAGTCTCACGCTAATGCGCATGAAGTGCCTTGGATGATGGATATTATGAAGCTCCTTGTTGGGTATTCGCGTGTCGTTCGTGAAGAGGAAGAGCTTTGGGATATCGACTGCTCCCTTTATTTGGCCGAAGAAACTTCAGTTACGGCCAACTACGCTGCGCGAACTGCAGCTGGTGATCTCCTGATCAAGATGGGTGAATGGTTCAATCAAAAGACCATTGATGGCCTGTTTGCCTACTCCAAGGCCCTCTTTCCCACTGGAGGCTGGAGAAACCAGGAAGCTGCCCTCTACCTCTTCACTATGCTGGCAGGGGACTTCCAGGATGTAGACAAGGAAATCCCCGAGGTTGTAGCTCATGCCTATCTCGAACTCGTCGACTACGCTGTCAACCGACCCGAAGAGCCCCTTCTCCGTGCTCGAGGCTACCTCGTTGCCGGCATTCTCGGCCGCTCTTACGACCCCCCTGCTGCCCTGCTCGACCGCATCATCAACTCCATCAATGCCGAAGAGTCGGAAGTTGTCAAGGTTGCCTGCGTAAAAGCAATCAATGACCTCATTGACGCTGGCAAGGTCCCCAACGACCGCCAGCTCTCCATCATAAATGCTGTGCAGACCTACATGAATGGCAAGGATCCCGAAGAGATGGAGGAAGCAGACGAGCTTCTCGTGACACTGACTGGCGCTGTTCGCGCTGCCATCAGCCTCAACCACCAAATTGCCCTGTCTAGCGATGTCAAGTCGGTTGAGCTTCTATTCCTGCTTGCCAAGCTTGGCTCGAACAACTTCCAAGTTTCCATCCTCGTCACCGAGGCTTTCGAGGAGCTTGTTATCAGCTTGTCTGACCCCGAATCCTTTGCCCGTCTCTCTGCCAGCGTCATTCCGACCCTGACTGCTGCCTTCGACGTCGGCGATGTCACTGCGGACAGCCCTCTTGTCTCCATAGCCACCGAACTGCTGGCGGTTGTGACCGAGAACGCCTGCAGCCCACTTCCAGAAGGATTCGTTGCTGCCACCCTGCCCAAGCTCAGCGCTTTGTTGATGAAGTCCAACGAGGGCGACATTCTTCGCTCTGGATCTTGCACTGTCAAGTTCATGCTCATGCATGACCACCAGCAGGTTCTCAGTTGGCAGGATGCTACAGGCCGCTCCGGTCTGGAGGTCTGCCTTCACATCATCGATCGTCTGCTTGGTCCTAGCGTTGAGGATAACTCTGCATCTGAAGTTGGTGGTCTTGCTGCCGAACTTGTAGAGAAGGCTGGCCAGGAGCGTCTTGGACCTTTCCTTGAGCAGCTGCTGCAGGCTGTTGCAAACCGCTTGGCCATTGCCCAACAGGCTGCGATCATTCAGTCTCTGATTCTCGTTTTTGCACGTCTGTCTTTGAATGGCGCTCAAGATGTCGTCCAGTTCCTGAGCCAAATTCAGATTAATGGAGAGACTGGCCTGCAAATCGTCATGGCAAAGTGGCTAGAGAATTCTGTCAGCTTTGCTGGCTACGACGAAATTCGCCAAAAGTAAGTCACCTTTCCTGCCATGTGCCACCGAAATACTGACAAATATTCTGTAGCGTGATTGCTCTTTCGAAGCTATTCGCGTTGAGCGACCCTCGTCTTGAGCAGGTAGCTGTCAAGGGTGACTTGATTCCTGATGACGACGGACAAATTAAGACACGCTCGCGCGCCAAGCAGAGTATGTATATGTCGACCACCTACCCCCAGCTGGTGTTAACAACTGTGACTAGACCCTGACCAGTATACGATTGTCCCCGCTCAGCTGAAGATTGTCAAGGTGCTCATCGAGGAGCTCCTGTCCGCCTCTGGAGCCCGTTCTGCCGCCAATATCGCTTCCGCGGCTGTGGCAAACGCCGCTCAGTTTGATGAAGAGGACGGCGAGGATGGTTGGGAGGACGACGAGACTCTCGACCTCACTCTCAACTCTGTCAAGGGCGATTTGATGTCCTTCATGGAGAACGGTAGCCAGCGCCAGCGTGACGACGAGACACAAGCCTACTTGAGCGACTTCTTCGTCCGTGCTGCTCGTGAGGATATCGGCAACTTCAAGCAGTGGTACACCAAGCTCACGGAGGATGAGCAGCAGAAGCTGAACGAGCTGGCTAACACGGCGCAGTAGAGTGGGTGCCCACGAACTGCTGCTGAAGTTGAGACTGTGGCGGTTGAAGAAGACGTCAAAGTAGTTCAAACGAGCTACCTCGTGAGAACCAAGCCTCTCCGATCCAGATTCAGGAGATATAATCGGTGTGAGATCATTTGGTGACGGTCATGAAGAGGAAAATCAGAGTGATTGATTGACGGCATGAACGTGGTATTAAATCAGTATAAATGAGAGCAAAACATTACTTTTTGCATTATATCCTATGGCATATGGAGTGGCATAAAGCTGTCGACATGAAGGCACATCGGGACGACTATAGTGGTATCATAGCCTGAGAAAAAACAATATACAGAACTTTAATTTACTAAATTATCTCGACATCACTGTAAAAGATTCACTTGGCATCGATCCTGAATTGCATTGCAAGCTACTTGCAGACTATATATGAGGTCGAATGCAATTTGTTTTCATTTATTGACACAGCTTATTCAACCCTTGTGTCCCATTTCATTATTCGTATGCGTCATTATTAAATGGGGACCTTTCCTTGATATTTCCCTCCCAGAACCCATACTCGTACACGACCATCATGCATTTTCTTTAGATGATGCCGCCGCCACCGAACGGGTGACCGCCCTGACCGCTTCCAGGACCAGGGAAGCGCGGCCCGCCCCCTGGACCGAGAGGGTCGTATCGAGCGCCTGGGGGCACTTGCGGATCAAATTCACCACCGCTGCCTCTTCCCGGACCGGTGCGGCCTCCTTGGCCCGCAAAGAGGGGATCGTCAAAGGTAGGGTGCATGCCGCCGCCGCCGAAGCCGCCGGGCAGGCCCGAGCCGCGGAACGGATCGTTGGGTCCGAGACCCGGCGGGTGCAGGTCGTCGTGGCCAATGTTGAACGGCGACCGGCCGCTGCCGGGCATCACGAGGCCGCCGCCCATACCAGCGGGCGGACGGTTGATGTCGTACTCGTCCTCGAAGCCGGGTGGCATGAATTCGCCGCTCGGCGCGCCGGGGCGCGGTCGTGCGGACTCGGGCAGCTCGCCCGGTCGCGGGATGGGCACGTCCGACGACGAAGACGGCTGCGAGCGGCCGGCGAACGGATGGTTGGGATCCTGGCGCTCCTGCTGGAACCGCTCCTCGCGCAGCCTGCGCTCCTCAGCAGCCTCGTCGGCGCGCGCTTCCTCCACCTGCGCCGCGGCGGCGCCGGCGCCGAGGAGATTCTGCACAATCTTGACGCGCACGTCCTGGAGGAGGTCGGCGATGGCGGCGCTGGAAACAAACACGCCGTGGAGCTTGTCCGCGAGGTCCTGCCGGTCGCCCGTGTCCTTGCCGTCGGCGTCGAGGGTGATGCGGACGGGGAGCTTGCTGGCCTGGACCACGTCGCGGACGGCCACGTCGAAGCGGTGGATGGTGTTGTTGCTATCGGAGGAGGAGGTGCCGCGGATTTCGACCTTGGCGCCCATCTTGTCGATGCGGAAGATGTACGTCGTCTTCTCGGACTCTTGCTTCTCGTGCGTGTAGACGAAGCCTAGGGAGCCGAAGCCGGCGTTCCAGGACGCGGGCAGGCGTGGAGCGAGTGACTGACATTCGGCTGGGTGGCGTTTGTGTTAGATTCGGTGCGATTCCGGGGTTGGGCAGAGAAAATTTGACGGAGCAGAAGAGGCTACTTTACCTAGTGGTCGGTCTTCATGGAAGCCAATGAGCTTGAAGCCCTGCGATGTGAGGTACGAGTGGACGAGCAGGCCAATGGCCTCGTACGAGCTGGCCAGGTCCGACGAGTCGTCGCCTTGTGTATGCGTCGGGAGAGCCTTGGCCATGCCCTCGAGGACGGCGGTTGTACTGAGCGCCGACATGGTGGGCAAAAATTGCGATGAAGTCTTGCTGTGGCGGGGTTGAAAAGGGAACGAGAATGAGGGGTAGTGCGAATCTCGACAAGTGTTTGAAAAGGTAGCAAATGGAGTGGGCAGTGTTCTTGATGGAGCTTGGCTTAAAGAAAAGAGACTAGTGCCGATGACCAGATAGGTACTTGATGGATACGAGGTGGCAAAAGCGTTTGCATTTATAGATGTAGAGGAGACAAAAGTGGCTGAGGTTGCGCGTTCGTCATGTCTTTGGCTGCCTTCGCCTTCAGCCCTATATGTGGAGTCAAGCTCGCCGCAAGACGCGGGGGAAGCTCTTATGCTAGGCTCCGAGTGGTGGTTGTAGCCAGCCGCGTCCTCATAGCTGCCTTGGAATAACTTGATGAGATTACTGAGCCGAGCAGTCCAGCATCATTTCAAAGATCGGCCATATTTGCGAACCCCTGCTCAAAAGGAAGCTGGCTAGGGGCCTCTCGTGGCTGTTCAGCCTACCCGGTACTGACGTTTCTATAAGACGTTACCGCCGGACAACTGCTAAACGAGAAAACTCTGCTCGTTGCGCTCGTTCCGCGGATGGAAACTTGCATAAACTCTAGTTGCAGTCTCCACAGCCCAGGCATTTCAATGTCACATCTCAAAATGAAACCGTTCCTTCCCAACCAACAACAGCGCCGGCATGACGCAGATTGCTTGTGTGAGGGTGTAATATTAATGTAATGGAGTTCTGTAAGGCCTTTCTGAGACTATCACAATCGAAACCCCATCTGAAGACTATGATATATGGATACAAAGTAAACCGGATGTAATGACAAGCGGCGACTGTTGAATGGTGACCTGGACACTCTCGTCATTGTTAGTATGGGTCCAATCGCAGCTTCATTGCCCCTCACTGGCCGCCATCTCACCTCCGCCACCACCACAACGATACATCTTCCTCAAGCCTTGCAAATCCGAAAAAAACAATCTTACTTCAACAAATATGGCATCAAATATGGTGCCTAGATTCAGTTTCATTTTCCATGCGCCAGCCGCTGCCGTAGAGGCCTGCAAGACTGCCATTTTCAAGGCTGGCGCTGGCCGGTACCCAGGCCCCGGAAGCTATACCGAGTGCTGCTGGTCCACAAAGGGGACGGGCCAATTCCGTCCGGGAGCGACGGCAAACCCCAATATTGGATCAGTTGGTACTCTCGAGCACGTGGAAGAAGTTCGCGTGGAGACCATCTGCGTTGGCGAGGACGTAGCCCGGCTCGCGGTAGCGGCTTTGAAGGAGTGAGCATTCCTCACTGACTCGTTCTCGGTATTACGACATTGTAAACTGACAATCTTTAGGGCACATCCCTATGAAGAACCTTCGTATAAAGTAATCCGTTTGGAGGATTTTTAAAATGTCAATCCCATTAACTTGTTAAACACAGGGAGCAAGAATAAGCGATGCTGCTGGCGAGAGTAATATATTGAAATGCATTACCAAAGAGGCTTCTAATCTACATGTACGGTATCTATTCGAACTCAAGGCTTTGACTTGTCAAGGTTACCCTGGAAGTTCTTATCGTTGATCGCGCAGTTGGCCTTGCCAAAGTCGAAGTCGTTGAGAGACTTGCGTGCAGCGTCCGACATGGATTCCCAGGCAATCATAGGCTGGTCACCGCCCTTGTCGGTACCGACACCGAGCTCGTGGTTCTTGCCCTTGGTGAGGTACATGATCTTGGGTCGGGAGCCATCCAGGTACTTCTTGTCCTTCTCAAACGAGTAACCGCCGTGTCCAGAGTACGAGACACCCTTGTACTCGGAGTCCTCCTTGTCTCCACCCAGCCAAACAATGATGTTCTCCCACTCATGACGGTGGCCGAGGTTGCCGGGGCCATCGACGTTCTGATCCTTGGGCATGTACCAGGCGTACATGATTCCAAAGAGATCCTTGGCGACGGACTTGCCGCGTACATAAACTTGGCCGTCGCTCTTGCTGCAGTGTCCGTTCATGGCACCAGAGTTTTTGAGACCACCGCTGTGCAAGAAAATTAGCTGGCAGAATTCCTGGAACAATTCGCAGAAGGGATACTCACCTCACTCCGCCGTCATCTTGCACTGCGGGAAAGGGAACGCAGCCGGTGACGACCTTGAGGAAGGGCTTGTACTTCTTGTACAAGTTGCCATACTTTCCAGGGACCTTTTCGGGGTAACCCTTGACTTTGTCGTGGGCAATGGTACCAGCAGCCACCGAGGTGGCGGAAAGGGCGACAACCAAAGCCGAAGTGAAGGTATTGATCAGATGCATAGTGAACTGTGAGTATAATGAAGTATGATGAGTGGGAGATGTTGATGAACAAGATGATTCCAAGGGAGAATATCACGACCTTTTATAGCTCAATTGACGCGGGGTTAACCTGCATCGACGATTCACTTCTATATTTCTGCCTGATGGAAGTCTCGAACGTCATCGTAAGCACGAAGAAGCCTTGGCTGAGCGGATGCACGGAGATGCACCTGGAATACACCGAGAAGATCTCGTAGCCACAGCCAGCTAAGGCTCGGAGCTGAGGTGTAGTAGCATGAAACTAATGCAGAAAGATCGTCGGCAGTCCGGAACGTGACGCACTCCGCCCTGTAAAAAGCTAGCGGATTATTCGCAGAAGGGCTCCAAATCATACCAATTAGGAAGCCATGCTATTTATTTTCTCTGCTTAGCCCCGTACAGCAACTTCCAGTGTTGCATGAGTCGCGGCTTAGCTTGACTCCGCCAGGGTGATGCGCAACGATACCCGCATTCACGAGGATCACCCACGGAGCTCGAAGCTCTCCAGTAAGCTTAACATCGGCAGATCGAGAACTCATACGCGCAGCTTCCAATCAAATCTTACTTTCAGGTCAAGGAGAGAGACAAGGCTGTGGAAGAGCCAAGACACGGTCGGTGCTGTTGGCCAAATTGAGCATGAACCGAGGACACTGTGGGTCGGAAACCTATGACGCAGAGACCAAGTCCGATGCAAAACATGGAAACGAGGCCTCTGCTTTACGTATGAGCTTCGGCCTTAGCAAAATATCAACAAGATGTGCAACAATTTCCACAATTAGGCACAGCCGAAGCCTTGGCGTCGGTGATAACAGTCGGAGCCGTACCCTATTGCTTTTGTGTCAGGCGCGCCAAATATATGCTTCTATAGTTCGCTCTTATTTACTCAAGTCCAAACAGGTGGGCATTTCTACTGTTACAACCAACGGCCTGCCTATCAGTGGTTAGGATAGTAACAGCAGTGCGCGCAGCGAATGCAGTCATCGAGGAAGAAATTTCCGAGTAACGAATTTATTCGCGCAAGTATGATGCACCAGAGAAAAATAAAATCGGGCATGCCTCTAAGCATTTTCTTTTCCTTTGCGATGCATGAGATGAAGTTGGCTCTCCACGAAATTGGTGTCTGCACGTGCACTAGTTAGCATCACCAGTTTGGCGGAGCTGAGTCACGACCCATTCACAGCATCTCCCATTTCGAAAGCCACCAACTCGACGCACAGAGCTCATTAGTAATTTAGCTCTGAGGATGTGGCGCCTTTGATAAGAACCATCATGACAACGAGAAACGAATCATGAACAATGGCTTCATCTATTGCCGCAGATCAGGCTGGGCGCCTACTTTCGTCCTTTTCCAGCTTCCTGACGGTGGCCATCCACTCGCTGCTGTTTCATCGCGCGCTCTATCCCGCGCGCAGCTTTCTCACCACGCGGGCCTACAATCTCCCCGTGCATCAGTCGCGGCACCCCGGCGTTTGTACTTGGGTTACCGACGCGGTCGCGGCTGTCACGGCGCAGATCCGCACCGGCGCCGCGCGCGCCGTCGTGCTCGCCATCCACGCGCCGCAGTCCATGACGGTGCTGGAGCGCTGGGTGTTTGACCTGCAATCGTTCCCAGCCTCGTGGGGCGACGCCACCGGAGACGGGCACGGCCACGGCGGCGGCGGCGGTCAGGCTGCGGCGCCGCCAGTGATTGATGATTTAGGCGTTGGGCCCTCGGCGGCGGGCGCTGCTCCGGTGCCAGTGGGAGAGCTGGAAGAACCGGCGGGCGACGGCGAGGACGAGGTCAACTGGACGGATGTGAATGAAGGGCTGCGAGGAGCCCTGCGCAAGATTGCCTACGCGGGAGAAAAGAGCCCGCCGCTGCCGGATAATTGCACGTTTACACTGGCGGTCGAACTGCGCGATGAGTCGGAAGCACCTATCGGGGTATGTGCCGCATGCGTGAGCCACGATTGGATGTTTAATTTCTTTTCTAACAGCGTCCAGCATCCTCAAGCTTGGATCCCTGCAGAGCCGAAACCCAGTGACGCCCAACAGCAGATTGACATGAATACAGCACCGGTACGCTCCGTGAGAGCTGGGCCGTTGTTTTTCGAATGCTGGCTGGAGAAGAAGATTTCTGAGCAGGAGTCACAGCACGATTAATTCCTTTTCCTTGATCTAGTTGCATTCCCTGATTTATCAATGTCGCCGCTTCCTCCAAAAACAGTCAGAAACATTATTACGCAGGATGAAGGCTGACGACACCCGGAAACTTTTATCGCATGGTGATTCGATCGCGTTTGAATTTGCTCCTTCGTGAGAATAATATCGAATTGGCCTCAACTTATGCCCGAACTCTAAAATTGTATTGGAGAAATCTCTCCGCTGCAGACATACTTTATACCTCGGCAGGCACATGTTATGCTGGAAACTATTTGGTCGCGTGTATTCACGGAGCTCATTGTGCCTTGCATACCAATTGTGTTCTCGAATAGAAAAGCTCGGGATAACCATTTTGGGCTCGGCAATCAAAACGGCTGCAGGCAGCAGTATTTGAAGCGTCTTGCAATACGTGCTTCGGGCCATTTCAGCCCAGTGGCTCGCACCAGTGTCAGCGGGGGCGGTTCTAGACCACTCACCGGTAGTTTTAATCTTATGATAAGCGATTCAGCCATTTTTTTGTTTGCAGAGTTGCATTCAACGTTGCATCAGCACAGTTGCGGAAGGTAGCTCAAAAGTCTAGACATGATATCGACCCAAGCGCTTACACGCCCCCCACACCACTTCGGCAGCGCCCGGTTTGGCACAACTGTGCGCTCGTACCTATTCTTCAAGAGTCTTTCGAGCAGTTGACAACCTGTGAGACTGTATGTTTCCGTTGTTCCCGTCGTGGGATCATCGCCGTACGCGTTGTTAATCTTTGTGGCCAATCGGAGCGTACAGTGTTGACAAGCCCGAATAAGCGGGTTGGGTTGAGGGATCAATCGATGCAGGGGTAACCGAATCCTTCCATGATTGGTGTAGGTTAATTTTAGCGGCGTTGTTAAAATCAGGACTAGCGACTGCTTACGATCTTAATAGCGTTGCATGCTGAGACGCTGTTCTACAATCCCTACAAACCATGTGCAGAGTGTTTAGGAATATTGACGATCACCGGCACGAATGGGTCGAGTACGGGAAAAGGAAGTGGCGACTAGACAGAGGCAACGAAGCTGCTATGGGGTTTTCAATACTGTTTTCCATGTGAATTCAAGTGTCTTTGATAGTTCAGGAACGCTCTGCTCCACCAAAGGAATCAAGCCAAACTAACGACCCATGGTCATCTCACACCCGCTACCTTGAAAGAACGCCTTGGCCATGCAGTCAGCCAACCTGCCCCCACGTGTCATGGCACCAGATATTTGGCCGATGCGGAAACATTACTGTTGGAAACAATGCCTAAACTGATCGACATTTGCGCCTTTTGTGGCTGAAGTAGCTGGGATTCAATGTACGATGGAATAGAATTAAATCCTACGGAGACTTGGAGGTGAAAGTTTCTAGCCAGCATTGTTCATTGTTTCTCAAGACGGCTATTTCCTCTTGTGGTTTATTCAGCTCCTTTTCGGAAGAGGCTCATGAAAGTAAGGCGGGTAGCTCGGAGGATAATATAGCGAGTATGCTGTAAGCCAAAGAGTATAAGAAGGTCCGTCTGTCACCTGTCAGATGTAAGAAGAATACAACACCAACCGCAACCACATCCACAAGCAGTCTCATCTCAGGTCCTTTTCCTCGACTCTTCACCCATCACGATGCGCTCTTTCGCTGCTCTCGCTGCCGCTGCAGCCCTCGCTGGCCTCAGTAACGCTGATCTCACCCACTCCGAGAAGTAAGGGAACCATCCTCAAGCAAGCCCCCGAAACTCTGCTCACAGCCGACTAACATTGATTCCCGTCTCCAGGGCCGCCGAGCTCATGAGCGCCAACACCAAGCTCGCCGCCGCCGGCTTCTCCTGCGCCAACCTCAAGCCGCACCTGAACAAGCAGGACTGCGAGTACATGTCCAAGATTGGCATCCACGGCCAGGGCGAGAACTCGCTCAAACCCAACGGCAAGGCCTGGATCGGCACCCAGGGCCCCTACACCTTCAAGTTCACCAACAACGCCATCCACCCGGCCGCACGCCCCGTCACTCTGATCCTGTGGACCTGGGAGAACTCGCAGGACTACCAGGCCATGTGCGTCAACGTGCGCTCGCCCAAGATCTCCGTCTCACTGCCTCGCCCCGGCGACAGCATCACCATCTCGCTCGCCGAAAACGTCACCGGCGCGTTCGCCTCGCTCGACGGCCACGAGACCAAGCTCAACAACGTCGGCCAGGTCGACAACACCTGGGGCGAGTTCAACACGGCCGGCAACTGGGCCACCGTCGACGTCTCCCGCGAGGTCAACAGCAAGGGCCACGCCATGGACATCCGCGCCTCCAACGGCTGCGTCTCCAACCTCGTCACCTGCGTCTTCACCTGCAAGGACCCCAACGTCCACTCGTGCGGCACCGCCGGCTCCTACCACCTCCAGAACTGCGGCGGCAGCAACCCCGGCGCCCACACTGACAACGGCGGCGCTGACGGTGGCTGCGGCGGTTGGGGCGGCTCCAAGCACCTCGATGTCCTCCTCCGCTGGGCCAAATAAGCCATTCACAACTTGGCCTCATGAGCAAGCTTCTTGAGGAAAAGTCACCACGCGTCGAAATCATCAAGTATATAACAGTACAGATCCGTACATAGACTGCACCTTTGCTTTGTTCTTTCTTCTATAGTACATATATACAGATTCGTTTGTCATGTCCATTTCCAAATACATTCTTTGCTTTGACTCTATCTTCAGCCCGTCGTATATCGTGATGCAGCGAAAGTAAATGCCTTCAGCAAACGAGAGCGCCGAAACGCTCTATTCCGGTTGTTTCAGCGATGCGCGGAGGCTTATGTTCTCCCTCTTCAACCGCCCATTCTCCTTCCTCAGCTTCGCAGCTTCTTCTGACTGCTCTTTGAATTTGGTCATCAGCTCCTCTTTTTCTTCTCTGCCCTTACTACGGAGCGCTTTGACGATTTTTCCGAGCTCATCGTTGAATTTCTCATAAATCAGCTCATTTTCGGCCGAAACCTCTTTATGGAGTTGATCAATTGATTGCAGCTTGATTTCTGTAGCTTTGAGAGTCGTATCCATTTCCTCTTGCAAGGTGGAGTATTTATCTTGCAATTCCTGGATAGTCTTGTTGAATTTATCACCAAGTGCTTGGATCGCCTGCACATTGAGGGTTTCCTTGCTGCCGGAGGAGGTATCGCGGTGCGAAACTTGCTCCGTGGCCTTCTTAATTTCAGCACGCATTGTGCTCCCAGCCTCCTCAACCGCTGACTTGCTTGTCTGCACGCGATCTCTCAATCGCTGCGGTGACTGCAGTCTGAGTCGGCCGGGTGACCGCGTAAGCCCTCCAGTGGGCTTGTTGGTAGATGCTGCTGTGGAGGCACCAAGCTGGATCGGCTTTAGCATGGGGATATTCGTAACTGAAAGTGCTTTGGCGTGCTTGACAACGGGTTTAACCGGTGACGACATTTTGCTCGACACAGCATCACTCTCAAGAGTCATGAGGCTAGCAGACGTCTCGGAGTTCTCCTTCTTTTGCGAACCACTGCTAACGTCTCGCGGCAGACCTTGCCCAGCAGTGTTGACTTTCCCAGATGTCTGTCTCGAGAGCTGGAGAGGCTGAACAGCTTCCTCCTCATCTTCGAGGGAGGTAGCTTCCATCAGACTCTTCAAGTCAGACAATGAGCTTCTTCGCTTTTGCCTGAACCGTGCTGGCGAGGCGCCTTCGTTCTTGGGCTCTCCAATCGTGCTAAGCGGGAACTCTGCTCTATGGGAGCTTGTGGGTCTGCTCGGAGCATCAAACGCGCCCGCAATGGTCGGCCGCTCGCGAGCACTGTGGCCTCGCTGCAGCATCCTGGGCAGGCTGCCGTCATCACCAATCAAGCCGGGCTTCAGTGTTCTTCTCGAAAGGCTAGAAGGTTCTCCCGTTGCCGGATTGCGATGTTTGCTCAAGCTCCTCCAGACCGATGGCCGTTCTGGCTTATCGTCTTTCTGGCGCATTAGCACATCGAGGCCAAACTTTTTGCGAATGGAGGAGGTGTTGGACGTAATTGAGCCAGTCATGGAAGCCTCTTTGCGAAGTGTGGTCGAACGAATTGAGCCTGTCATGGAAGCCTCATACGAGAAACTTTGGTTCGGGCTTGTGTTGCCAAAGATTCGGTCACAATCTTCCACCAGTCGGTCAAGCAGGTTGATATAATGCGATGCCGTTCCGTCCATAACGAGAAGCTCTGCAAAGGCAATAGTCAACGCGCCACGATCACCATCGTCACTGCAGCCATCTAGGAGGTCGGCCAATAGCTTGATGAGTGCAGTAAACGCACGGCGGTTCTGGGGTGCCATATCAGAGAACAAAAACCGGACGAAGTCTGCGAAATCGCCCAGCGCTCTGCGATTGGCACGGTCTTGTAAGGTGTTCATTGACTGCTTCGACATGACTGCGCCCATTTGCGCTGTCCACGCTACACGCAGGAAATTTTCGAAAGCAACGAAGATGACTTCCGTGCTCACATCGGCTGGCAGTTCGGAGTCATATGGGTTCTCAATGAGACGGTTGTACACGTCATTGACCAATACTTCATCCACAGAAGATCTGTTCAGAAGAGTTCTGCCGTTGATGGATCCTTTCCGTTCTTGCAGTGCTGACGCATATGCCGTAAATGTCTCCTCTAGTCGGGCAATGGGATTATCTGGCGGCGTGTCTTCGATAAAGGAGCGCTCGCCACGGATAGAGCCCAATATGGAATGATAGCTATTGGTGCGGTGGAGCGATGGCTGTCGTGCAACGGTAGCAGTCGATATTATCGAGTCCGGAGTGGCTGTACTGCTGTTCGTAGGGGCATTGCTCGTTGTAGTTCCGCTCCACAAGTTTGATAGCAGTTTGACAGGCGACGCATTCCCAAGGAATGACCGAGTCTTTTCCGCGCGTGGCACAGGCGTCGTTTGGGCAGAAAAGTTTAAGCTGCGCAGAATCTTGCTGTTGTAAGAAACAATAGCGGCCGTAAGATCCCTGTTAGCAATGTTGAATTGAGTATTGAGGAGTTGGATGATTCGTCGAGACATTGTGGGAACGAAATCTTCCAGCGCAATGTCATCCTCGTACTGTTTGCCGTTGAGACCGAGGGATATCATCGATATTCGCCTGAGATCGTTGGCAGCGACTGTGATGACAATCTCTACACCGTAATGTCCGACTGGCGCGCCTTTCGTTCCTCTCTCATGATCGACGACGACGCGCACGGCAGCTGGCTCGCGACGGCCTTCGATGAGCTGATCCGCGCCTTCTTGGAATACTGCAGTGTGGAGACCGAGGTTACTATCGGGCATGCGCATCGAGCGTAGCGTCCAGCACGGGTCCTCTCGCTCGGATTCTGAGAAGCGCGCTTCAATTCTAGCTTTAGCAACATCTTCTCCCCACCGGGATGCCTTGCCTTCATACAACTCCTGCAAGAGAAAACATCTTGCCGTTGGTGATGAGCTGATGCGATGCGCGCCCGTGTGTGCGCCTTTCATGCTCTGCGTCGACGTCATCCACGCAAGGCTGCCATTAGCAGACTCGGTGAAGCGCACACCTGCAAGATCATGCCATCCCGTGAAGGCAAACTCATATGCTGCGGAGCCGCCTGCTGCATTGGTCATAGAAATGAGCAATTCTGCAGCGGATGGTTTGCCAATTTCTCTCAGTAAATCTCTGCCTGTGAGACGGCCAGTCTTCTTAAGAATGGCTAGGCAGTCAGCAAACAGTAGCAGAATTCCTCTATTATCGCTTTCGGTAAGAGAGATCTCGAACGGAGGAGAGAGTTCAATAAAATCAGCGGCCCCAATGAGGCGACCCTTGGGTTCCAGATCTGTTGGCCAAGCCTCAACAATATTTCGAAGCTGGCTTGCAACTTGTGGCTTGGTCGTCTCGAGCGTGTCCAGAGAGCAAATATTCGTAATAATGTCTCTAGCTTTAAGCATTGGCTGCAGCGCGGGATGTGTAATGGGCAAAGAGGCAACGATTTGGTCGATCAGCAAGCTGTATCGAGGCAGTCGCTGAACGGGCTCAATCAAGGCAGATTTTGTCGCTTGATCACCGCGCTGAGGCGTCGCTTGAGGATCTAAGAAGCTATCCATGGCGCTTGGAAAATGCTGGCTTGCTTTGATGTAATCTCTGTAGCAGTTGGAAAACTTGGGGAACCACTCAAGAAATATTTTCGCCATTGCGAGAGCGCCAATTGGGTCCTTGGGACGAGCCATGCCGGCCTGCCGAGGGCTCATGAGGTGCGCACTATTGCCCTCCATGTCGATCAGGGCCTCTTCTTCCGTCTCGTCCATGACATTTTGCAGTTCCGTCAAGAATGCAGAGTTGAGTTTGAGGATCTCGTCGGCTGAGATGGGGAACAGAAGCGCAAGTTCAGCCTCGGCCGCGGTCAGGTTTTGTCCCTCTCTTTTCTGAGCACCATCGCGAAATTTGTCAACGACAGAATGCGCCAGCTCGTTGAGTTTCAAAACGTATCGTTCCTCGGTGTCCACGAGCTCAGCGAGCTTCATCCGCAGCTCGATCTTTTGCTCCACAGTGAATGTCTTGCTTTTGTTAATCGAGGTCGGTTTGGAGGGCGCACGGCGCAATCGACTCGTGGGGATAAAGACGGGTTCGCCAAACAGCTTCACCATGGGGGTGTAGCCGCCGTACTGTCGCAGCGTGGGGTCGAGTATATCGTCTTCCTCCTCGGGCACACCTTCGAGGTCCTCTTCCTGGAGCGGCACGATCGACCCGGGCGGCAGGATAAAGTCAATGTCAATGTTGCTAATGTGCTGCGGCTGGAGCGCATCCTGGATCGCCGAGACCACGCTGGTCACGTTGTCGCTCTGCACCATCGAGGCCACGACGTTGGCGACGTGCTGGTCGCCAAACAGCGGCGCCCCCTGGCCGGGCTGCCTGCCTCTGGTGGGGTAGGCATTCTTGAGATGGGCGCGCACGTTGTCGGGCAGCTCCGAGAAGTAGCGAAAGAGGCCAAAGGCGAGCGCGCGGTAGACCTCGTCGCCCTGGAACTCGCGCGGCAGGCGGTCGACGACGCTGTAGAAGGGCGAGTTGGGGGAGATTGTCAGGCGCGGGAAGCTGCGCAGGCCGGCGGGCGAGAAGACGTGGATCTGGACGCGGGAGCTGTTGTGCGTGTGGTTGGCCGTCGTCGAGGAGCCGTGGAAGACGACGATGGGGAGGTGGCCGAGCAGGGGATCCGAGGCGTGGTATGCAACCAGCTGCTCCGGCGAGAGTACAATGTCGTCGGTGACTCGAACCATGGCGGGCAAAGGCGGGCGGGTGGGCGGCGGGAGGTCGATCAGTGGCCGCAGACCATAGCCGTTGCGCTTCTTTTGTTGGTAGATGGAATGCGCGCACAAGTCAGAGTCGTAGATTTTCAGGGCAATCGGACAATAAACAACGTGAAAGTTTTCTCGAGTCGGCAGAAACCGTCTCAGATAAACTGGGCGGCGGAGCCAGTAGTCTCTCTCACAGTGCCCGCTTTGTTTGCCTTGGAGACCCTGCTACAACGGCGGCGGTGGCACGATTGCAATCATTCAGCGGCTGACGAATGAAAAGTCAAATGCCTCGGGAATGAGATCCGGGCCTCCTAGCCGGTCGCCAGCTTGATTTTGTTCTTGGAGTTGGCCTCGAAAGCAGGTCGTGCCTTGTGCCTTGAAGAATCGGCGAGCGGAGTCAAGTGTCAAGTGGTTGCAGGCGGTTTGCTCCAACGCAAACGCGGGTGCGGGACGCGTCTCAGAACTGTTGCTCTATTTAGCTGGCCAAAGTAAACAAATTGGGTACTTCTGCGCCCCGCCAAATTCTGCTGTGGTGGGGTGTACCTTTTTCGGCGCGGGGCACTTACTGCAAGAGTTACCGCCGCCATCCTATTCTCTCCGGTTATCTGGTGATAATACTGATAATTGGATTGTCCCCAAAGGCTAGTGTCTCGGTTTTGGAAATCACATCTAGTAAAAGCGAATGAGTGCGGCGAAACATCTTGAGCTGGCAATGGCCAGCAGTCTCGTAGTCAATGTATTGCGATACAAGAATTTATATACAACAAGTAGAATTCCACGCACGAGGTTGCCCTCTTCTTTCGGATCGCAAATTCCAGATGGAATGGTATCTTGATAATGTGACAATCGAAGCAGAAATAAACCAAAACTCCAACGCTGGAAATCCAGCGATAATCAAATTGCCCAGGGCGTGTACATCCGACAACGACCCTTTCCCTATCCAACGCCATAACAAATGCAAAGTTCATTACTTCATCCAAAACCGAAGAGTAAAAGAAAAACATGGAAATCATAAAACAAGGGATAAACAAAAACAGCCGTCGCTTCAGTGAAACATGACACTGCGCCGTCTTCTCTGAGGTGTCCGTCTGTTTCGTCTCAGTTCCCCGAGAAGAAGTGCAAAGAGACGCTTGGCCAGGGCTCCCTCATCCCATCCGCCAACCTCAGCTTTGAAGGCATCCACACAGTCCAAGTGCCAGCGCTCGAGCTGCATAGCTTCGCCCTGACTCTTGACCGTCTTGCCGAGATACTTGTCCGAGCAACGTTCGTAACGCTCTTCAAAAGGACCTTGACGACGCACTTGGATGAGCTCATCCAGGAGTAGCCAATGCTGGCGCGTCCAAGCTGTCTGCGACAAATCTGTCCCCTGACCAGTGGGTATTGGCGGGGCATCCGCCATCGAGACGTCAGACGAGTCTTGATTCTCCTTGTCGTCTCTATGCTCCTGCTCAGCTTCCTCGTAGCCAACTGGAGGCTCGTTGTTGTTGTCGTCATCTTCGAAGAACGACATGCTTTGTGAGAGCATTGACTGAGAAATTTGTCGCTGGTGACGAGCTTGTGCCTGCTCGAGGGGTGAGAGCACGCTGCTTGTGAATTCAACGACGCGGCCTGGTGTGCGGGGTTTCAGCGGCGACCGCAGACTAGACTTCGTGGGCGAGGCATGCTTGGGAGGCAGGGGCCTCAGTAACGGGCGTACAAATGAATCTTCGCTCGCATTGCTGCTCGTGCTGGACTGCTGCGCATCGTGCTGCCACCTGCGAATGTCGGCATGCGACAGCTGCATTCTAGGCGGCGTCGTTGCCGAAGCAGCGGTGGGTGCTGTTGAAGAAGGCTGAGCAAATGTATGACTAGTCTGCCGGGCTCGCGGCGTGAAGTTCTGGTTCGCCGATGACTTGGGGGCACGGAGCTGCTCAGGTGTTGCGGGCGATTCAGAACGACGGACTGCTGAGGGCGTGTCCTGCGCCTGTTCGGTGCTTGCAGAAGAAAACAGGCTTCGCCGGCCAGCGGAGCTGGGTACAAATTCCATTTGTGGCACTTGAGGAAACATGTTGCCTGATGTCATCACTGGGGCGGCTGACCGCGCAGGGGCAGGAGCTGATGTGGTTTCGGCAGGTTTGCTCCTTCCTGGGAAGAATTTGTCTGCCAGCATACCTGGAATGGCTGCAGGCGAGGAAAAAAACGAAGAAAGATCAAACTTGCTAGCTTTGGCGGCTGAATCGCTGAGCTTCTGAGCTTCCTCGGCTGCTCGTCGCCGAGCAAGAAGCGAGTACTCTTCCCCATCTTCTTCTAGGCGCGATGGCTCATCTTGACGAGAAGACGAACCAGGCTCGTCTACTGCAAGCTGCACGGGTATGGCAGCAGACTTGGGAACCCGCGAGGACGCCTGAATACTCTTTCGCATCCAGGGGCTTGGGATACCGGTCCTTCGAGGGGTTTGCGACACCCTTCTAGTGGAAGTACCAAATGGCTGGTGCCGCGGCGGCTTGGGCGTCTCCCTCTGCGCTTCAAATTCCCAAATATCCGTCTCATCATCTCTTGTCACAACGTCTGGTGTTGGCTGGACATCATGAATAGGCGCAGGCTCGGGCTCTTGAGCTTCCAGCTCTGGTTCAGGTTCGCGAGTTCGCTCAGCAGCCACAATGCCAGGTCGTATAGCCGATCGTCCAAGAAAGGGACTGCGGCCCGCTGGACGGGAGGAAGTAGCGATCACCTCTCTGAGCGTATTATCACCGCGAAGATTTGGGCTCATTGGACCTTCGTTGGCAATCCAGCTCATCTCACCGTCGCTAGGGGGCGAATGCTGAAGAGAGCTGTTGGCTGAGATATGGCCTAGCGGTAATCTCTGCGTCTGTGGAGCCTCATCCTGATGAGACAGCACATTTGTGGCGGCAGGCACGGGTTCAGCGCTTCTAGTTGATTCGCGGAAGAACGACTGCCGTTGTGGCGATACTGGCAGCTGCGGGTAGAGCGACGCAGTTGGGGGCTGGAGGCGTCTTGCACTCTGCCGGAACAGAGACTGCCGTGCCGGCGACACGGCAGGTGACTGCGGACTCGGCTCACGCTGCTCGACAGTCAAAGCTGGTGGCTGGGTTTGTCTCATGCTTTGGCCGAAGAAAGACTGCTGCGGCGGTGACACAGATGGCAGGTCTGGGCTGCGTTGTGGCGGATCAAAAGTCTCAGCTGGAGATCCAATGATTCTCGTGCTTTTGCTGAAAATAGACTGTCGTGGAGGAGACACAGAAGCCGGTTGGGGATTTGGATTTGGCTTTGGCTGGTTCATTGTCGTGGAAGGTTTGCCTCGTCTCAGGCTTTGACCAAAGAGGGACGGGCGTGGCGGAGATACAGCTTGTAGAAGTGGACTAGGCTGCGGCTGGTTGAACGTAATTGCCGGAGGCTCGATGCTTCTCGTTCGCTCTCGGAAAGGCGAACGGCGTTGAGGCGAACGACGCTGGGGAGAAAGCGACGGCTGGCCTGGCTTACCAAAGGTTAACATCCGAGCTGTAGGGCTCTTGCTGAGGATACGAGCGCTGGGGCTGCGACTCGCTAAGCGGCTGACATCGCGCTCTTTCGAGCCAGATCGAGGCTCCTTGCTGCCGGAGCTTCTGAAAGGACTGCCAAGATGGCGGTCTCCGGCTTCCGGGGATGGCGGATCCGACGTCACGCTCTGAAGCACACGGCCGACCCTGACGATCGAAGACAGCGCAGGCCGAATATGCTGCGCCGAAGTGGATTCCTGGACCAGCGATTGCGGCTGCTGAATCGGGGAGGAAATTTGGTTCCGTGGTGTCTCTTCCAGTGAGGAGCCGCTCCGCTGAGCAGCTGTCTCTGCCTGGTGCGTCACAGAAATTGGGTGGGACCTTGGTGTTGGTGACGGTTGAGGAATATGCCTTGCTTGAACCGGTGAGTTGAATAAGGAATGAGTTCGAGGCACTCGGAGACCGAAGGTGTGCGGGTCTTGGATGGGTGACTCGGCAATGTTGTGTAGCGCGGGCTCTGGTGTTGGTAGATGCGTCGCTTCTGAGTGCGCCTCGCTGGAATTGGAGGGAAGCGGAGGTTCGCCTGATGCTTCTTCCTCATCCTCAGCCTCTTGGCCGTTTTCTTCGTCCTGTTGATCCTCTTCATCGTCCCCGATAATCCTAGTCTCAGCCATCATTGCAGCATCGTCTTCCTCGTATAGGTCGGCGTCCAGCCCTTCCGCGTTTGCTAAATCTTCGTCTGCCTCAGCCACGGCAGTTGGATGGTCAGCTTGGTCGCCATCGCTCGATTCCTGCTCAGGCTCTGTTTCGTCGAGTTCATCCGTTATTGAGGCATCTTGAGCAATGTCTTCGGCCGCAGCAGCTTCAGTGTATAGCCTTGCTCCGGTGTCCTGCGTCTCCCTAGCCTTCACCATCACCTCTTCCACAGTCTCCCCCGTCACCTCTACCACAGCGTTCTCAACGCGGCCCTCCATGATACTCTCCATGACACCATCCATTTCCTCATCGTCCATTTCTTCGAACTCAGTTGCCATTCTTGGTCGTCTCGGTGTGGCTGCTTCGAGAACAGCCTGAGGAATTTCAGAAAAGGAGTCTTCATACATCACAGAGTCATCTCTGGAATACTGTACCGCGGCATTACCTGACCTGGGTCTGGGCGTACGGTCAGGAGAATCGGCTCCCGGGAGACTCGAGCGGGGGAGACCTTGTGCTTGGGCAGCAGACTGCTTTAAGACACGATGGCGGAGTGGTGAAGAATTGGTGGGTTTGCGGGAGGATTGGGATAGCTGCAAGTCATGGGAGATGACCGACGAGCGACGAGCGGCTGGCTGTCGAATTGGTGTAGCCTCTGCCTCCAATTCTGGCTCGGGCTGTGGTGCTGCCACTTCTGTTACAGCGGCTTGGAGCCCCGGCGTTATCTCTCGCTCGAGATATCGCTCCATTTCTGCCGCATCTTGTTCAGCCAATACATCAGCTTGCTCGAGTGGCTCTATCTCAGGCTCAGAGGGGATGCCTCTCTCAACAAGCGGCGCAACTTCTGATTCTGACTCTGGAATTTCGGATTGTGAGGCGCTTGACTGCTCTTGAGCTTCGTTTTCTGCGCCGTGTTCGCCAGTTTCTGATTCAGATGCAGCATCCTCTGCCTCAACTTGCTCGCTTTCGGATTCTCCGCCCAAAGTATCTGCGTCGTCATTTTCATCATCCTCACCTTCGTCTTCCTGATCCGCAACATCTCCTTGTCGGAGAGACTCGAGTGTGTTGTTTATGATGAGATTCGTGTCATCACCAATTTCGCTGTAATTTGACGGCTGCACCGCACCATGTGTGCTTGCTTGAAGTGAGGGAATCGAATCCATCAGAATCATGCTGAAATCTTCTCCTTGTGCAATTGTATCGTTTCTTCTTATCGTCATGGTCTCGGCGGGCGGCTCATCGTCGGCAGATGAGACGTCGCTGGCGGCTGGCGCAAGGTAACCGTAGTCACCCTCAGACATTGCCACTGACGGCGCTCTCTCGATATCTTGCTCTTCTGTTTGTGCATGTCTCGCTCTAGCCTGTGCTGAAGCCTTGGGCGTGGCATCTTGCGACATGGTTGTCATCCAAATATCGGACTCCGGATCGGCGTCGCTCGTTGGCGTTGGTATTCTTCGATCAGGATTTGCTGTGAGTGTAGGCGCCATGTCGCGTTGTAAATCATCTTCACTAAAGGGGAGTTGGCCCGTCACAGCCGCATTATTGGCGACATCTGCCAGCTCTACCAGCTCATTTGGCGCCATGGCTTGTCGCCGTCTACGCACACTGCGCCTGATCGAATTTGCCACAGGCAATGGCTCCGTGCCGAGTTCACTAGATGGTTCAGCAACTCGTGTCCTTGGTGTTCGCGCGCGGCGCTTGGGTGTGGGCGACCGTTGGGTGGGAGCGTCCGACATGGAGTCAGAATCCATGCTGTCTGGGAGGGTCGCTGGACGGCGGGGTGTTCTTCGCGCTGGAGGGGTCGGCGCTCTGCGCTTCCTCGACGTTGCGGTGGGTTTTGGAATCGGCGTTCCGTTTGAGGTGCGAATACGCGTCTTGCGCGGCCGCGGTGTAGGATTCGTCGAGCCCAATACATCACTAGACTCGTCCTCGATCGAATACTTTAGCGGCACCACTGTTGTCGTCGTTCGTTCGCGGCTACGCCTTGCCGACGCGGGACCCGGACTGGGCGTCGGGAAAAGCGTCCGTCGTGTGTCGTCGCCCTCCTCCTCCACGCTGACCACCAAGCCGCTCCGCGACGATCTGTTGCTACCACCTTCGAGTTCGTACGCTTGCTTCCTGGGCGAGGTACCGAGCGACAGGAACTTGGCGGCGCGCTGGCTGCGTGTTACCCGCCTTGTGTTGGAGGAGAGAAGACTCTGGTCTGGCGTGGCCGGGTCGTTGAGAGGATCTGGCGAGGACATGATGTCGACTCTGGCGCTGCCAGGGTTGGTGACACTCTGCCACCGCGCTTGAGAGTATGATTCAGGCTGTGAGCCTAGGTTCCGTCGCCTGGACATTTCCAGAGTGGTCGCGGGAACAGAGGCATAAAAAAGTATAAATTTTGTCCCTAGGTCCCAGGCCGTGGAGCTGCAGGCCGTGGAATGCGCAAACGCGGGGACAAGGAATCTGGTTTGATGAGGCGCGCCGAACAATAACGCGTCCAGTTAATCCCTACCACAGGCTTAGAGCAGCCACCAAAAAAAAAGTTGGGCTGTGAATGCGCTGTTGTTTACTTGGGGCCCGATATGGAATAGCGTAAAAAGGATCCGCCGTTTGGTGGGGTGTTGTCGGATAATGCTTCTGCCGCTCCGTGGCAGAATCGGTACCCAGTCACATGCGGCCAAAGCCAGCAGCAGAATGAGTCTGGAGAGTGGCACCAGCGAAAAAGGTACGTACCGTCCTGGTCCGTCCAGGAGCCACGAAAAGCCGACCCCCAATGACTTCATGAGCCACCCACAGCGCTATTATAGCCTTCTATAACGCAGCGCTGCTATTTCCCTGTGCTTGAGCCGACAGCGTGGGACCTCCCATGGTTCGGCATCCACCCCCACGGGACCTCGGTTGAGAGCTTCCATCTGCTATACCAGTGTCACATTCGACTCTTGATCATTGCGCCAGTCTTTTCCTTTCTGTAATTTAATACAATCACCGGCATATCCTTCTCGGAATCACCTACATATTCTCTCCCTTCTCCCCTGTCTGCGATTTAATCGATGGTACAAGATCTCTGTGCTTTTCTTCTCAGATATCCCTGTTCTACCTGTACTCCACCACCAGCACCATCTTGAACAATGGCCGCTCCTCAGAACGACAATGTCACGCACGCCCTCGCCGGCGCGGGCGGTGGCATCTTGTCCATGGTCCTGACGTAAGTGCGAAGCTCTCAGGCTCCAATGGGATTCCTCCTCCAGGCTAACCTCGACGCGCGCAGCTACCCTCTCATCACCCTCTCGACCCGCGCCCAAGTCGAATCGAAAAAGGCCGACAGCAAGTTCAGCGACGCCGTGCAAAAGATTATTGCCCGCGAGGGCGTCGCCGGCCTCTACTCTGGCATCAACTCGGCGCTGTTCGGCATCAGCGTCACCAACTTTGTCTACTACTACTGGTATGAGTGGACGCGCTCCTTCTTCGAGGCCGCCGCCGCCAAGGCCGGTCGCGCCAGCAAGAAGCTGACGACGGTCGAGTCCATGATTGCCGGCGCCATCGCGGGTTCGGCTACCGTCATCATGACCAACCCCATCTGGGTCGTCAACACCCGCGTCACGACCTACAAGTCGGACGCCGAGGCCGAGCTCGAGGCCGGCCATAAGGGCCGCAAGACCAGCCGCCCCTCGACCCTGGCCACACTCATGGCCCTGCTCCAGAAGGAGGGTCCCCAGGCCCTCTTCGCCGGCGTCATGCCCGCCCTGGTGCTCGTCATCAACCCCATCCTCCAGTACACGCTCTTTGAGCAGATGAAGAACGCCGTCGAGGTCCGCCGCAAGGTGACGCCCACCATCGCCTTCTTCCTCGGCGCCCTGGGCAAGCTCTTTGCAACCTCGGTCACGTACCCCTACATCACCGTCAAGAGCCAGATGCACGTTGCCAGCGGCTCCAGCAAGAAGGAGGGCATGTCTCAGACCTTGAACCGCATCGTCAAGGACGAGGGCTACGCCGGTCTCTACAAGGGCATCGGACCCAAGGTCACCCAGAGTGTCCTGACGGCGGCTTTGCTCTTCGCTTTCAAGGATGCTCTGTTTGACCAGATTGTGCGCCTCCGTGCTGGCCGCAAGGTTGCTGCCAAGTAAAAAACATGCCAGGAGAATTACCTACTGAAACTGCACTTTGAAACCGTCGCGATTAGACGGCAGAGCTGGTGAACTCTGTAACCAAATCCCGCAGCAGTGGATTACCTGTGATATACATCGGCACCTTTCGCTTGATCAGAATGCGTCACAGGCCAGAATCAAATGAATACCCAGTAGGCGCCGAGTTGCCCTCGCTGGGCGTGTACAAGAATATATTGGGAACAATTAGACGCTTGGCAAACTCTTAGACGCATGACTAAATGCTTTCAATACACAAAAAAATCATATTCAAATAGCTGATATCTTGGAATGTGCTCCACATCATGGATTGGGTATAACTGTAACTTTTGGCACGATCCAAGATGGGTGGTACGTTTTGTCTGGTGTGGGAATTTCGACTGTTAAGCCCAGCGCCTTCCCCTCTCGCTCTTCTTGGCCGTCCAGGCCAGCCAGCTTCCTTTGCACCGTCGTAATGGCAATACCTGTCGCGATGCACGACTTGAGGCCGTTCTTGACGCTTGCGATCCAGCGGTCGTGGGAGCCGACAGAAAAGGACTCCTCGGCGGACAGCTTGCTGAGGGCCTCGAAGCCCTTCTTGGCGCCCAGCAGCGCGCGCTCGCCGTAAGCCAGAAGCTCCTCAGATGACGTCTCTGGCTGGCGGGATCCAGCCGTGAACTCGGCAAAGGTGGGCAGTGACGGCAGACCAATGGCAGCAAACGGCTTCATTCGAAGATCATATCGGAGCTCGTCGTTGCTGTAGGGCCGCGGCGGCGTGCGCACGAGATTGTGCCGCGCGAGCACGGTGTGAAGGCAGGCGAGCGCGTCCGAAAGCTCCCATGTGACGGCGGCGTCAAGGAGCGTGAGCCGCGTCGAGGCGAGAGCGCGCTGAATCTGCCGATCCGCTTCGGGGTCGTGGGCTGGTGAGGCTCGAGCTTCCTCCGCGCGGTGCACGATGAAGGACTTGATGCGCTCGGCGTGCTGCAGGCGGCCTTTGGCGAGGTAGTTGAGATACCAGTACATGCCGAGATGCTCGTCGGGTTGGTAGACCTCGAGCTCAAAGCCGAGCTGGACAATCGTCTCCATGAGGCGCAGCTTGTAGAGGTAGGTCCAGGACGAGAGCGCGAGAGCGTACGACTCGACGGGCCGCGCGGAGCCGCTCATCATGGACGGGCGGTGCGCGAGCGGCCGCTCCTCGGTCTTGACCTGCAGGACGTGGTCAATGTCCTCGGCGTCCATCTGCAGATTTTCCCAGTCGCGGATGAGGTGGCACAACGTGCGTCGGATGCGGCACCGGTTCTGGCAAAAGGTGCGCAGGATGTCGAGGAACGGCTGCGCGGCACGCTCGCGGAAGAGCTCCGTCTGCTGCGACATGGCGAAGCGCACGTCCTGCACCGCCTCGATGTCGTCGTTGCTGCGCGCCAGGAGCGGGCTGGCGGGGAGGGTGAGAATCGAGAGGTCATCATCAAGGAGCTGTCGAATGCTCATGTTTCCCAGGATCGTCATGTCGTCAAACACGAGTGTCTGCAAGAGTGTTCTTACATAGACAAGTGGTTGCGGTTTCTTGGCTTGAAATGTTGAAACAAAAGTCTAGAAAAAGTTAGTATCTGTCGTGGCAGGGGGCAGAGTGGTGTGCGGGAGTAACTACCAAGAGACACTGCGAGTCGGTATATTTGAGCACATTAACCACTTCACGGCCATCCTCAAACATGCGGGAGAGGTGGGAAAACGCTTCCTTAAAATCCAATTGCACGATCGGTCGCGGCGGCATGGTGCTCGCCAATTTGCGCTGGAGCTTGGCCGAGAAAGCTTCATCGACGTCCTTGGCCAAGGAATGCGTCTTTTCAATGACTGGCAGTATTTCGACACCTTCGATCCAAGGGGCCTGCGCCTTGGCAAAATCGCTTTTATTCTCTGGCGACTCCGCGGCCTCCAAGAAAATACGACGAAGGCTTAAACGAGCCGATAATCCTTGCAGAATCTCTTCAGGCACCTTTTCCTTCAATAGGTCTAGTAATCCTTCAGCTTCACAAACGGCAGAATGAATGTTTCGTGTTGATAAGCGTCGAAGTAAGGTGCGATTGTAGGTGTTTGTGACAAAATCCTCTTCCTATATGGCGATGCGGAATGAGATGAGCAAGTTCTTCCAAAAGATGAAATAAAACCATACCTCGTAGTAATGCTCTAGCTTGATGCGCTCATTCACATAGCTGCAACCTTTAAGCATGCCCAAGCAATAGGCGCGGAGAATCTGCAGCATGGGGTCATTTCTGCTTTCGGAGCTGCTGGATCTCACGAAATGGGCCTCGCCAATATTGGCAGGGTCGGGCATGGAGAGAGCTTCGACATAGACGCTGGTGAATAACGTCTGCGAAAGCGGGTAGCCGAGATGCCATGAAATCTAGGGCCATTAGCATCAAAATTACGCCCCTAGCCTCTTCGAAGCCCATCGCTACACTTACTTCATGGCAAATCAGTTCATCTATTATGCCTAGAACTTCCTCTGGGAGCAGTCTTCTCGAGACATCGTACTCTTCTTCAAACTTTTCACCTGGTGCAACGCAGCCACTATCCATCTTCGGGTCCCCGATCTGTCCGCGCGCGGGTAGTATCAGCATATTGAAGAACATATAGCTTGGAAACATGATTGAAGCTCACCTCGAGAGCAGAGACGGACTCGAATAATGTAAAAAATCCATCCTTTACAAGCTCGCCAGGGTCCAACGCTGCTAGTTAGTTAGCATCGCCAGCAGACCTCAAAGCGCGAGCATACGCTCGCCAGACGCCCAGACATACTCTTGACGGCCTCTGCAAATTTAGCTGTAATGTCTATTGGAATCACACCCGGGCTGTGAATCGCCGGCGGCGGAAACTGGTCCGGATCCTGAGCGAGCGAAAGCCTGGCCAACTCTGCGCGCGCGGTGGTGGGTTAATCATGATGAGCAGGAAGGTGGGGTGAAGAAACAGAGCACGTCTGCTTGGGCAAGCGCACCTTCGGGGCCGACCGCATAGTCCGCCATATTTCAGTATTATTGCTTGACGGCGAAGTGATGGGCGAGCATCCTCGAGGGCTCGGCTGGCGCGCAGGAGAAAAGTAATGCCTGGAAAAGCTGCACGATCTTGTTTTATGGAGGTTTCGTGCTGGTGGTGGCTTGTCCCGGGTCAAGCGGGCATACCGCGGGAGCCTGGCGGAGCGTTGAGGGTCACTTTTTACCTACTGCTTACCTAGTCGGGAACGAGAGATATGGATGTTTATGCGCCCCCAATGCTACAGCATGTTTCTCTCAGGCGTCGCGAATATTTAGATACGTCCAAATGAGCAGCAGTCATCATTCATTTCAATATGCATATTCCAAACCTATCATTGTCGGTCCAGTCACGGGCTTACGGCTCGGTCGCAGGGTGCACAAGATGAGTTTAACAAATAAAATGGCCGATCAGAGCCGAGTTTCAATCGCCCGACTCCGTCATGCTTCGGATTGGTTTATTGTAGCAATCGTATTGTATGGTACAGTGTGGTGGTGGATGATTCGTCGCACCGAGTCTAAAGTACGTTGTGGTATTTCGCTGACGGCTCCAGCATGCCGTCCTCTAGGCATCTCCGTCCAGGCGTGGTGCCGACATTCATCGCTTGCGTATGTCGAAATCGTGGGTCGAGAATGGGAAATACATCGGTTACGAAGAAGAGCCGTGCTCGGCCATGGCGGCAATGTTGGCCTTGGCCAGGTCCTTGGTCTCGCCCATCTTGCCGTTCTGTTGCGGTATTAAGCATTAGCATCGTCGCCTTGCTCGTCCCCACCTCGGGTCGAACAGCAGAATAAAACATACCTCCCACTTAGCGAAACGAAGCTCCATATCACCACGGCGCTCAGACTGAAGGCGCTTCTCCTCGTTGAGGCTGCGGCGGATGGTACGGGCGGCAATGGCCAGGTAGCGGTTGTAGCTGCATTGCGAAAATTAGCTTCTTGGTTCCGTTCTCCTTTGAAGTCGCGCGGCGAAACATTGATCGGTCATCGAGGCAGTGCACGAGTCGAAAAGGGCAGAAAAGTAATCGAAGGGCAAACGTACGTCAAACCGGCGGCTTTCCACGCAGCAGTCATATTGGCGGTGTTGATTGAGAGGAGAATTGGATTCGGGGGTTGGTGAAGTGCTTCGCTATGCCTTGAATCTTTGCTGGAAATGAGGCGCTGGCTGGCGGAGCTCACGCCTCAGGCACAAAATCAAGTCACGTGACGCCAGTGTTTTGTTGGCGTGCCTGGACTTCCCGACGCTGGCAGAGTGGGTCTTGGAGACACGACCTCAGTCACAGTTACTCAATGGGCAAGAAAATGAAAGAAATAGTAGAATTGTCGCTTTCTTTCATAATTACCTTCTAACTGCTATCCCAATACAGAATCTGTATCATTTGCTGAAAATGACCTGCTGAACTGCACTCGGCGCAAACCAGCAAACGAAATTACTAAGCGAACGAACTACCCACGCTTTAACAGGACGAAACTACCTAGCCAGCTGAACTGGTATTCGATTCAATTTATAAAGCAGAGGCACGGCGATCTTTAGCAACCCTTCTAGTGACATCGCCCAAACTATATTGACAAGATGCCAGAGAGTTCAATTGCGGGTCATGCTTCAATCGCTCCATCATAACAGCCTCGCCTGCAAACATGACGTCCACATCTCCATTTAATGTCGGCAACAGAGTAATTTCGCCAGGAGGTATCAATCTACCAAGATATGGCTCACGATACGCCTCGCAGTGTCCCATTCCAGGGCCCCAATCCTCAAGAAGTGCGCCGCGCAGGCGTGTGTGTTCAGTGACCAAGGCATCAAGAGGGCCCTTTGGTATCAAGCCGGGATTCATAGGGTGCATCTGTGCAGTCTCTAGCAATTGCATAAAGCCATCCTTGCTCCAGCTGTTGCTACTGCCCCGGATCAGCGTAGCCATGCGGGCCAAATTCTGCGGAGATGCAGTTGCGGCTTCCGCGGTGTCCTCGGAGACTGGGAACAAATCCACACAGGCTGGCAGATAGTCGACTGGCACGTTAACACGTGTTCGAACACTGCCTGCATATACAATCTGCGTTTTCTTCGGTACGGAACTCGGCCCAGACATACCAGGAGCCCATTTAGCTGCAAATAAGCGCTGCCAGGTAAAACTTGTCAAGCAGTCGACTGTTGACAATCTGGCTCCATCGCCCAATACCCCGAGAGCGGTAGACTTGAGCTTCGCAAGTGAATCTTTAGGGAAATTCCAGATAGACACTGAACTCTCACGTAGCACATCTTCGGAATGGATTGACAAGTCTTGGTCTGTCAAGCGTGCCCTGTTGAAGAGCTCTTCCACCTGACGGCCGATCTCTTCTGGATCGCGAGGATCAAGAAGCGACCAATGGGGGATGTCTCTCGCCTTGGACGCCAGCTTCTCAATGTCATACTCTGTCTCAACAACGGGGGACAGGGGCGAACGATCGATCAACTGTGAAGCCACTTGCGCGGGTAATGGAGGCTCGGGCTCGCCAGTCACCCAGGAAATCGCAACAGAATTCGTGTGACGTGCCCAGCCTTGCATGAAGTCTTTGCACTGCACAAGATCGCCCATGGCATGTGATATCGATAGCACCAACACTATACCCCCTCGCAGGATGTTGAATTGCGGAATGAGGATAGGATCTCCCGTTTTAAACATTGGAAACGGAAAGTTATCCGGACGCAACGCGCTTAGGCCATCACGGCTGCCATCCGCAAATGGCCAGCCAAATTTCTTCAATTCACTATAGGATGGCATGCCTCGTATCTCTCGGTGGTCGCAATAAGGCAAATTGGCGCCAGCGTGTGGTGCTGGGAGGATTTCGATAGAGGTCCTGCCCGTATCGTCTGTTTTGTGTATACCAGCGAGATAGGGCTTTTCGTACATATATCGAGCCAAGCCTCGCGCGCAGGCCTCGTAGAGCTTTCTGGGCTCTACATCTGGTTGGAGAGGGAAGAAAAATGTCGGCGAAGGGTAGATACGTGCAGTCAGATTGTCCAGCGCAGATAATTGAATCAGGCAGGGCGTTACCGGCCCTGCGGGCTGAACCCAGGAAGTCGGTATCTCTTGCGCGGCCATTGGGGAAGGGGTCCGTCTGCAGAAGAAGCGGAATCGGTGAGCAGAAACCAGCGGGCGCAGACAAAGTCCAGGAGTGACGATTAGTGAACGTTTGGTGATTGCCGCGCAACACGAGGCTGGTAGATCTTAGTAGAGCCAGTCATCCAACAGGAAGATCACTACTAAATAACATATTACAAGCTTAAGCTAGCCATGTCCTGATACGACGGCAGCAAGTAGATAGCGTTATCAATTCTTCGCATTGACCCAAATTTTTGTGCAACAGCAGCTGTCTGGTTAGAGGTACATAGTGATAGGGCCGGGACTTCTGTTTGTCGGTGTTCCTATCTGCCGAATATGGATGGGGTGGCTGAGAGATTGAACTCTAATTTAAGGGTTGGCGTGTCAGCCATGCGATAAGAGAAGTTCCTTTAAGCTGCGTAAATGTATGGAATCAGGCGACAAATACACGACAGACGTTGCTGCTGTTACCCAGCTGAAATAGTACACCATTTCGCCTGCTCACTTTGGCTCGTCTTAGCGCCTGCCTGCCGTCTCTTCATTGTCGTTATCACAAGGGCGGTACGATTGAAGCGGGTAATTTCAAATCGCAGACACCATAGCATTTTTGTCGTAGGGGATGAACTGCATGTTTTGCTTCTCAGTGCGCGTCATGGTGAAGAATCCTCCACGGCTTAGAGACGAAGACGTACTTGCAACCGCATTACTATCTAACATGAAGCAAATGAGAACCCTGCACCATATTACAATAAGCCGAACCAAAAAAAAAAGGGCGCAGCCGGTCGAAATTAATTTCTTCGCACAAAGTATTTCGCAAATTGCGCATCATTCTCGAGCCTGTCCAAGGTTCGGTGGTCATAGTAGAGCGTGACCTCAAGGCCTTCTGAATCTCCGCGACGGGGGGGCAGAATGACACAGCGCCCATCAGGTTTGCCTTCCGGATCGCCAACAGTAGCTCTGTATGCAGACATGTAGCCTAGCTCCTTGCCAAAATAGATGTCATTGTACCTATGCGCTTGGATGCAAATTAAAAGCATGTCCGGGCCGGGGTGCCGATCAACGTTCCACGTCAACGTGGTAGCTTTCGGCATCTGCTTGAGAAGCGCATTGAGACGTCTCACTGCCGTATCGTCGACAGCAGCGATTGCGTGTTTTACCCGCTGCGCGGCCTCGACGTAAATACTGGTCGTGGCATGAGCTGCGCCCTGCTGTAGACTGTCGACCGGCAACATAGCCACAGCATTTGGTTCTGCGAAATTGCCCCAGTAATTGGATCGGATCTCGCTGTTTTCCATTCGGTCTCTGCAGTCGACCGTGAGTGAAAGCTTGGCTTCCGGGTATCTTGCCGAGTCTATATCGCGCGCGGCGACGACGTGGCTCCAAAGCAAAGCGCTCAGCGCATGGAGTGTGCCGAGCCTGGTCTCGGTGCAACCTCCTGAGATGCGACTTTTGAGGAGAGCAAGCCTGGAAGCAGAGATGAAAAATGTACCATACGTGTACAGCTCTTCATTCTTGATCGCCGCTGCTTTGAGGGAGTCGGCATCATCATCTGCCAACTTGAAGTGGGCAAATTCATCGAGCGTGACTCTATACGTATTGTCGCTGACATCATTTCTTGGTATGATTTGCACAGTTGAGCCTCTTAGTGTAGTTACTTCATCTGTAACAGCCGCAAAGTGCGTTCCCAAGGCAGAAGTCAGCAAAAAGTTCGATTTGCCGTCGCCGGCGACATGCTATGACCGAGTCAGTTTCATGTTTGATATAGTTTGTGCTTGTAACATCACGTCAAAGTAAGATCATTTAATGCTATAGCAGGCCGAGGTCGCAGAGTTGAGTGGAAATGAAACCTACATGCAAACGGATGTTGAGCACTAGCCCGCCCTGTATGAAGTTGGCATGCAGGGTAAGAGCGGGCAGCTGGGCTTCACCACTCAGAGCAGTGGCTATTCCGAAAAGAAGATGCCCCGGAATCTTGCTAAGAGGGAAATGCTCCCTCTCAAGCTGCTCGAAAGTACCACAGGTCCATAAACCACGAAGCCTAGACGACGTGTAATCCGTGTAATGGACCTCTGCGCCAATTGCGCTGTCAAACAAGAGTTCAACTTCTTCGCGATGGCTACCAGTGGATAGCTGAACGCAGCACAGAATCTCTGGGATCTCGCTCGCCGTCCTCGCCAATGCCATGTACAGCGCATCAAATATTTGATGTTTGTCTGCGGTTGGCGAAAGTGGAAAAAACAGAAATGTCCTCAGGTAGTCCCGAGGAGCTATTTGGTCAATTGCAGAAAGCTTGACCAGCTGTCCATGACTACTAGGATCTGGCTTGAGCAATCTGACATAACTGCTCGGAGTTGCAATCTCATGGTTACTTGTTCCCGACATCATCTGGCACAAATTGTAAGTCGTTACACTCCATTTCATGTTTCTAGCTCTCAAACTCACTGAAAGTATCGCGGAATTATTTGAGCTTTGCAACAAAGCTACGATCTAGCGACGAAATGATTCTCAATTAGGGTGCTGTGTTCGTCTGTTGTCAGTGAGTAATCTCTGTCCGACATTCTTGTTCAACAAGTGGCATGGTATAATCTTAGCTACAAAAGAGACAATCTTTCATAATAATTTATGAATTTGGCCCGTAGAACCTCACACCGGCTTAACCCGGGAGCGTGGCTTATCATAGTGATGTGATTCGATCAGACCGAGCATAGTGCCGTGCGGAGGCAGTAAGCAACCGCTCAAGCAATTCTAAACTCTAGAAAATAAGATGATGAGCCCTTCCGCGTCTGCACTCCAAGTCACGGTCCTCTATCACCTTGCAACTGCTCTTCGGAGACACTAGGCTTATCCGAGTGCTATCTGTGGCTGAAATCTATGTGCACTACAAATCGAGATACGTGACACTAGCGCATTGACATGGCAATATCATTTTCCCTATGATTCTTCGACATGTGCTCGACAGCTGCAAGCGAGTTCCGTGCGCTTTGATCGGCGAACCCCGACGAATGCCAGCTGACATTGGCACTTATCTTTCAATTTACAAAAGTCAAAGTTAGTAAGCATACACATCCCATATAGAGCTATAGCAGGCCTCAATAGGGAAAAGCGAACTTTGAACTTAAACTTTATGATATTATAGACCATACGATGAGGGGCATATTGTCAATGTCAGCACGCCACTGGACGCAATTACCAGCAATCTTGTGTGCCGATCGACATGCACTGCGCAGGAGAATAGCAACGCAATAGATAACGCAAGACTAATCTAAATTATGCAATGCCCTTGCGGGATATCAAAGCTTACACACTTTTAAAGCCGAAGCTCTCCACGAGATGTCGGTTCCTGCACCGCATTCTTATCTCCAGTCCTTCACAGCTATCAGCCACCCCCAGATTGGCCCACCTACCGCTGTCGGCTATCTATATCAATCTTCACATGCTCCATAGTGTTTAGGGACTTCAACGACATTCGCTTAAGGTTTGTGTCCTGCGATCCACACTGCTGGAAACTTTATCTGTCCCTCGGTTGGATACCGACTACGAGTATCGACTCGCTTTTAATTGCTGCTATACAAAGAAATTCAATTTGTCGCTATCTGTAAAATAATACAAAATGGTATAAAATCCTAGAGCCCCACCAATCATCGTCTATCTATAATCCACTGTGATTTCGCCTAAGGGCCACCGCCGCTAACAGCTCCGGAAATAATCATGAATTGCTGAACACGGCGTCTGTCAATTTCCTTCTTAAGCATCACGATGCAGCTGGAGATGGCCAGAATCTCCATCTGCTCTCGCTCTACCTTTGCGTCCGCCCAATCGCTCAGGTTGAGCAGCAGACGACCGCCGTTGCCCGCGGTGCACCCGCTGGTGCCCTGCGTGCGCAGCTCCGGGCTGCGCACAAACATGCCGACCACGGCGCGGCGCTCCTCCTTCTTGCCGCCTGCCAGGGCCACGCCGGTGACGCGCTCGAGGAGCAGCAGGCTGTTGGCGCCGACGGCCCTGCGGTCAGCGCGGTCGGCGTAGCGCCACTCAAAGGTGCCGAGGTGGGTGCGGATGCTCTGGGCGCGCGTGGTGAAGCCCTTGCCCTGCACCTCGTAGATTTCGTTGGAGTCGAGGCGGCCGTGCAGCTGCATCTGCGGGCTCTTGCCGGGGCCGAAGCGGTAGGTGGTACTGCAGACGGGCGCCTCGGCGATGCTGCCGCCGGAGGACGAGGCGCGGACGAGCGCGCAGCTGCCCGAGCTTCGCTTGTTGCGGAGCGACTCGTAGGCCATGTCGCCGACGGTGCCGTCGGCGTTGACGCGGAAGACGGGGATGGGGACCGGCTTGGGAGGCGTCGGCAGGTGAAAGGTCGGGTGGCCAGCGGTCTCGATCTGGAAGGCGCTTGTGTGGTGAAAGGCTGCCACACCAGAGGCAGACCCGGTGGCCGAGGTAGAAGCATCGAGGTTGTTGTAGTCTGGGAGCGAGGACGACTCTGAAAGCGATGCGGTTCTGGAAAGGGCCTGGAGCTTGGGGTAGTCGCCAAGCTCATATTCGGGAAGGGTCGATGTGCTTGACATTTGTGAGTGGCGCCTGTGTACGGCCGACTCGGCAGGTTGTAGTTTCGTAAGAGTGGCCATGGCGATTATTTGATATGTAGATGCTGCACTAAAGATGTTGCTATAAGTGGTGCGATGCAGTAGTATATCGAATGTAGTAGGTTGTGTAGTCGTAATAGTTGAGTAAGATACAAGTCTCTTATGTGCGAATTGATGGTCTATAAAAGCTTCTTTCAAATCATCGCATGCATCAGGACATGATGTTATATATGTCTTACTCGCCACGTCCGGAGAAGCCCCCCCCCCGGGCGCATTTCTTGCAGCGTCATCCTTCTAGAACTAGTGCAAGACCCAGGCGAAAGAAGCTGCCCCCAGCCAAAACGGCGGGTGCGCAGTCACTAGCGGCCATACGGGGGATACGGTCACAGCCCGGCAATACGCCATTGGCTGGGCCGTGATGTCTGGTGGAGCGTCGCGCGCAATACGATGAATGCGCGGTGGGGTCATGACGCCCCAAGGGGCCTAAAGCTGACCCGACACTGTGGCGGACGACCTCAGTTTAATCACCTGGAAAATTTCTTGTAGGGCTCTGGCCAGTGCTGGCCGCAATTCGCCTCTGTAGGTGGGCGGCGTCGTCTGGTTGCCCTGCAGTGTGCCCGGCATGGCTGTGCTGAAGCCTTGCCCATCATATCGTCCGCCGGTCTGCATCGCCGCGCTCACTTTATCGGACAAGGGGCTTTGCCTCTGCTGATCTAGGCACCGGTATAGCCTCGTCCGGATTCTGCGTATTTTTTGCAGCCGCACGCACAGCCACATGATGGTTCTCACCAGGGCGTAAGCACGAGGGACGAGTATGCAAGCTACAGGATCTTGGGTCCGGTGAAGAGTAGAGATGATGCAAGAAAGTTCATTAATAATGACTTAATATTTCATTGACTGATGTTGTGCAATCAGTTGCAACACATGGAAATCAAATATTCAGCTTTAGTAAGTACTTCGGCCAAAAAATGTCAGGTCACGATCCAGCTGCTCCTCTACCCACAACGGCCACTGGTTATACATCTGATGTCGGTAGTCGACGCGCGCATTCAGATACTTGAGCCAGCGCAGGAAGCCCGGATCCATCCTGTTGTCCTTTTGCGTCGGGCGCTTTTGCCGCACGCTCAACTCCTGCTCCGTGATGAACGTCATGATCTGTGACATGGCGATCCAGTGCGTGTGCAGCAGCACCATGGTCTGGTTCTGCAGGTTGATGAGCTCCTGAAATGTGCCGTGCGGCATGAGCATCCACCACCCGTACTGCTGCGAGTTTGTCTTGTAGGCTAGCAATTGTCAGTATCAAGCCATAAATGAAGTCATTTCTGTGCAACGTATAACACACCTTCAAAAGAATTTTCGTATAGCTTCTTCGCGATCCCCATCAGCTGCTCACGGTACTCGTGCTCCAGCGGCTGCGCGCACAGCGGCTTGAGCCCGTCGAGTGCCTCGACCGCCGAATCCACCCACGCCTTTTCAATCAGCGGCAGATCCTCCATCTGCGCAGCCAGGTGTTCATTTGGGTCATTGTCAAACAGCGTCGTAAACACGGGCGCGATGCTGCGGAAGCTCATCTGCATGCCAACAATCACGATGCCACGGATAAAGGTCATGTACTCGGCCATGCCGTCCTCGAGGCTCACCGACTGGAATGTGAGCGCAAAGCACGTTGCCACGAGCGCGTTGGCCTCCTCGTAGTTGGTGTCGGTTCGCGACGACTCGGCCAGCCGCTTCTTGATGGCCTTGATGGCCTTGATGCGGTGGTTCATGGCCGCCGTCACGAGCGTGGCGTCCTGGTGGATGAGCTCCGAGGCGGCGAAGCCCAGAATAGCATGCATCAGGAACTCGTGATTGTGCGCGATGCAGGGGATCTCGTGCGTCCAGACTTCCTCCTGCTTCAGTGGGTGATGCGGGTAGCATTGCGTAAGGAAGTGCTGGAAGAAGCGCATGTCTTGCAGGCTAAAGAGGGGAATCTGATGATGCGGCTGCAAATGATCAGACTGAGAAATTATAAGCATCAGTTCAAGAAATTACCTGATGAATGATTTGCGGTGCAGCAGGATATTCACACTTTAACCCCGTCTTGACGCAGTGACCGCAGGCGGGCCGCGTTTCTTGACACTAATATTGCGTCAATATCTAGTATCATGTTTGATTCAAACAGAAAAACACCACCACTTCATACCTTGATACGTCGTTTCTTGCAGTTGAAACAGCCACGTCGGCTCTTTGTGTGCCCTCGTCTCTCCAGACGTTGCTTATTTCCCGGTCGTCGAATCACCTCGCCACCCTCTGGCGGGCTCCTACTCTCTGAGCTGGGCGGCGTTACTTGTCCCGGCGACGGGATCAGCGCATTCTGGTTGTGCGGTGGCGTCAGCTCCTGGAACTGCATCGCGTTGTCGCCGCCTAGAAACGCGCCGTAATCAAACTGGCCCGGGTCGGGGTACGGTAGCATGCCGGATGAGTAGCTGTTCATGTCCATGGTGGCGTTTTCCTTTCTTTTTTTTCCTTTTTTTTTGGAAATTCTTCCTTTGTAATGCAAACAGAATGGGCAGCGGACGTGGCAAAAACCGTTACCAACTTTGCCAGATTTGTAAGAAGCAAGAAAAGTGAAGCTCGACTGTCAGTCCAGAAACGGCAAAGGGGGCTTTGCGGGGCGTCGAAGCTTGTCGTTGAACTCGAGCAAGACCAGCTTTGGCGAGCGGCAGATCGATACTGGCGAGCGATGCACCAGAAATATAACAAAGGTAAAACCTTGGGCCGTCGGGAACGTGAATGGGGGAGGAGTGAAGCCAAGGAGGCATTTAGATGAGCTACGTTGAAATGAGAGACGGCTCAGGTCATCACGTGTACGCAGCGACATGTCGCGACAGCCGTTGCGCCCCAGCCCAGGCGGTCTCGATATCCGCTTGAGGATGGGGGTCGACCAGCAAAATATTCGCTGCAACCTCGCCCTGAGCAGATGGTTAGTAAATTGCTACCACGCTGCGCCCAGTTTCTTCGCCCCGCCGCCAGTGACTGTCCTTCGGTCGAGATGATCCATGACGCAGCGCCAATAGCGCTGGCCTGAATGGGCGCGAGCTGGAAAAGAAGACAGGGCCCCTCCCCACCGAAACCAGTGCGGCTGAAGCACGTCTGCGGCATGCTTTGCGGCGGTCGCCCGACCGAGATTGGGTCCCATCGGCAAGGGGGACAGAGGTGAGGGGGCCCAGCTCCATGTTATGGCGAGAATTGAATCCTTTGCACCGGAGCTGCTCTCCGGCCGGCTGGTAGCCTCTAAGGTTTTAGCTAGACGAACTGGCCCAGCTGTTGATGCGTTGTCGCCGAGCTTGAGCAGCTGCTTTCTGGATTCAACTAAGAAGACAAGATTAGCCGTAGGGAGATCCGCCACAAGTTGTCCCCATTATTGCCAAGCACTGAGTAGAACAAATATGCAGGACAACTGGGCAAGGGAGCACCGTTGCAGCCGGATCGGTCGTTCCAGGCAGCAACATTTTCTGCAGCCACCTCGAGTTACCCCAGCTTCGCTAGCTCGACAAAATTCACATCAGCCGAAATCACCTCAGCTACAAACGCTAGCGGTGCATGATGTGCACTGGCAGTTGCCGGAACTCGGGCCGCCATCCAGGGCGCCTGAAAGTTGACTACAATTTCGCCAACGAATTGTGGCGATGGTTGCATAGAGAAACTTCAAGTCAGCTATATTCAAGATAATTCCCAAATTAAATGATGTGTGTATTGACTGCCAAAATGGTTGAAAGATGGAAGCAACCGCCAATGCGGTAGCTGCTGGCTGCCAGCTGCCGAAAGCCAGCAGTATATCATATTGTTTTCATCACCGTTCTAGCAACGCCCGCCATTCACTGCTGCATCCATCCTTCAACCATTTTTACTGCTTTCTCACCAAAAAATGGCTTCTCGAATATGAACTAGACTCTTCATCTGCAGGTGTTCTTACCTTTGCCTCTGTTTTCCTCTTCCCATCAAATCAACTGCTCATCATGGTGGCAGATGAACCCTCCTTTCCCGCGGACGCCTTCTCAAAGGAAGTCGCGTCTGGCATTCTCAGGTATGCTACTGGATAAGATCCTAACGCATTCCCTTTCAACTTCTCACATTGACTTGGGGCACGTCACAAAGGCAAATTTTGCGACTTTGAGCTTGTCTGCCAAGGGAAACGCTTCCCTATTCACAAGCTAATGCTATGCCTTCAGTCGCCCGTCTTCGAGAAGGCATGCTCGGGTCGATTTCGAGTAAGCTGAATTTGCATGAGGTTCTTTATTGAGTCTTTCTGACAATCAGAATCAGGGATCCGTCTCCAACTCTTATGAAGTTTTTGATGCCGATGCCGAAGCCGTCGATTGTCTAGTACAATACATTTACACTGGAGGCTACGACACTCCTTTCGATCCTTCCCCCACCCTACATGACGTTGGATTTGTCCCTAGCCAATCTGAGCCGCTTGCTGATACTGAGATTGAATCCTCCAAGAGAAACCAACAGATAGTTCTCACTCATGCCAAAGTCGTAGCTCTGGCGGACAAGTATATCATGCGCAAGCTTGCCGCCACAGCTTTCGATCGCTTTGCCATTAGCCTCGACTTGGGCATAAATAGGATGGTTTTCCTCAGTGTTGTGGCATTTTTGTATGCACTCGAATGCCAGTCGAACACAAAGCTGCGACAAAAGTGCGTCACAGCAGCCCAACAATCTTTCGGCCCACAGATGGCTGTCGGCAATGAGAACCGTCAGCGAATCGACTATGCGACAGCTCACACTGAAGATTTTGCCACTGATCTGCTGCAAGCGAGTTTTCTTATCGCTGCTGCAGCTCCGAAAAAGTGAAAGCGTGCTTAACCAAAGGGTTCAGTAACTAAAGCACTGCGTTGCGCATCGTACGACGCCATGCCCGTGCTCAGTCCCGGTTTCAGGATGGAATCCGACATTTGAACCCAGTTTTCAAGAGCATAAAAGACATTTGAGCATCTGTTATTTATTGAAGATGCAGTTTCTCGACATAAAACGGGGCTGCTAACCGACAGCATTGCTGCTATTAGAATATGGCGGCGGCACGACACACCTTGGGGACAAGACAATCTGCCTGTTTCTAGATGATGGTAGCTTAACTATTAACTTTTGCTGTTTCTAAAATTGATATGATACTTCACTTTCGGCTATGCATGCTTCTTCGCACGATGACTCCGCCCATGATTGTTGCGTCTTTTTACAATTGTGTTGATGGACTAAACAGGACACCCAATACAGCTCTGTGTCAGCGGATAGTCTAAATATGACTAAATATTTACTGAGGTGTAGAGGTATGTGTCTCCGGGAAACAAATTGGACCATACCATCTATGTATTGAATTATGCCCTGCAATACCCCGTTGGTGGGATAAATGTAAGCAGCCAGCAATCCCGCAGGTCAATGCTTAAACATCGCTTGCTACAGAAAAGGAGCTCGCCACCAGTGGCATTGCAAAATGAGGCGCCAGGATCCTCGCCCACGAATAAACCATGCTCAGTCCAAACTATTCGTCAAGAAGCTGTTCGTGGCCAAAGGCGTATAATTTCGTGGGAACTCCCTTTCTTCCTGCAAACATGAAACCGTCTTTAGTTGGCTTCTTGGATTTCCAGTGAGCAACCAATAACTCCGTTGCAAACCATAACGGCAACCTCTTTCGCTTCACCCTCGCCCAGATCCTCCTCCGCATCCTGCGTCTCCCACGTAATCTCTGTAATTCTGGCGCCTGCCGCTTCGGTGCCTTGTGCCAGTTGAAGTTTGAGAACGAATTCGTCCGTTTTGGTCCAACTGCGGCAGAGACGGACCAGGACCACGCCACTCTCATCACGCGGATCCGAGTAGCAGAGCCATTTATCCTCCATCATCTCGGGGACAAAGCCTTTTTGCAGTTTTTGAACATCCTCTCCCGAAACTTGTACATCCCAAGCCGCTTTCGCTGGATTTCGTATCGGCTGCGTGTCCCATTCGGCGCCGCCTTGTCCGGTCCCATCATTCGGAAAATTTCTGCTTGGCATGACGAAATGGATTGTGCAGTCGCTTAGGAGTGTTCGCGATAAGTTTTGGTTTTTCTTTATTCGATGAGAAAATGTGAATGTTACCGACGAGGTGGGATGGCCGCTTCTCAAGTATTCTTGACAGATGAACAATGCCAGCGTGGGGACAAGACAGGGGCACGTAACTGCCAAGGCTTCACCAATTCAGGCTTTATTTTATGCTTCCCGGCTGAGCCTGCTTTTGGTGGGGCTTGCCATCAAGGTTGCATTAATCGTAGGGCCGAATCTGATTCTATTTTTGACGTGCATGATTTACATGAATAATATCCTAGTCCATGTAGGCGACCAGGTACGCGTTGATCCTTCGGGCCGTTTGGTCACATCACGCCACTCATTTTTGGGCCCCCAACTTGAACAGCGCATTGAGTTATCGTTTCACAGCTTTAATATCCTACATCAATTTAGTTTGCTAGGCCGGTGTCTATGGAATCATTTCTCATTCTCAGTCTACCTCCTACTACACTCATATCCCAGCCCTCAACTCGACCATTACGTCGACGGACACTTCAGGTCAAAGCGGCTCTGGTACAGTTGCGAAAAGAGACCCTTGTTTCGCTACAGTCAGCGTTCCTGTGCTGTCACAGATATTGATCCTTCTGCATCACTCACCTGCGGCTTGTTGGGCCATTGCTTACAGCACTCGGGCAGCTCGCTCGCGCTTTTAATGGTGGCGTCGCATGTGGCTCGTTGTTGACAACCCTAGTTAAGGCAAATTCATCAGCATGCCCAGCCGTTGCTAGATGCAGAAATAGGAAAGAAAAGCGGTTAAAAAGTCTTACAGCATTCTCCCAGCTATACATGTCGCACAACCCTTTGCTCAGGCCAAAGGTGCAGTCGCGATTGGCGCTACATGGGCGGTCGATGAAGGCGGGGCGATCAAACCGCTTGAGCTGATACTGAGGTGCACACGCGCGCATATAGCCTGTGTAGTATACGCCGGCCTGTTTGCCGTCAGTCTTTGCATCACGACGATTGCGAGTTGGATCCCGCGGTGTCAACTCACGCCGAATGGGAGACGCTCCGCATTATCACAGCACGTTTTGGCCTCTGCGCCGGACTTCTGCGCGCATTCAGATTGCTAGTCGATGAGTATCAGCCTCCAGCTACCCGAATGTTGGAACTTAAAGCGAAAAACAGGGGGGAGGATCAATCACCTTCTTACAGCCCTGAATTAATCCTGTTAGACTTGAACTTGCTTATGGGGTCGTATCTTTTCTTGAAGCACTTACAGCATACATCCAAGAGATAAGATCGCATGTTTTGGCGGACAACCCAGTGCAGTTGACTGTGTCTTGGCGCAGCAAGAGGTCACAGTTGATTCCCTTGGCTTTTGCCGGGGCTTTTCCAGCGGAAGGCGAGGCGGCCGGTTTGTCGCCCGCGTCGATGGCGTTGGGAGAGCCGCCGCACTTTGGCCCGCTGCAGATGGCACGCTCCAGTACAGGGTTCGGCCCGCTGCTCATCGCGGTCCCAAGAGACAGAAGCGCGGAGAAAACGATGATTGAGTTGGGTAGCTGCATGGTGAACCTGGCAGAAGCTGCTGTCAACTGATTTTTGATTTGGCGTAGTTCTGGGTATGGCTCGAAAGGTCATATATATAGAGATACGACTTGGGAATGTGATGCGAATCTCAGTATTAAAAGCTTGGGTATAATTTTTGTATGACTGACTTTTAGGCTCCATAGTCCATTCTGCAGGGGATGAGTTGGCATGGGTTTCCGCATAATGACGCAAATGGGGCTCGTCGCACCAAGCAAGCCTTCAACTTTCCAGCCCTGTACAAACTGAATCGCGTCATACGTCAGATCGCTGCATAGCCTCCCGTAAGACCAAAAAGCCTATTTTATTCGGCTGTTTAATCTTTATTCTGAGTATTCCATTATTGCAAACATGCTCGCCAAGCCCGACAACCTAGGCAAGCATCGACTCAAACATGGCCTGATGCTTACGAATGCTGTCTTTGATTCCCGTTCAATGCAGTTGAAAACGGGTCCTGTCTTTCGATTCAGCATGATAATTCAAGTGCCGTGATATTCGATGCTAGGAGAAACGATAAATGCAGTTCGAGGTATTGCTGAAGGCTATGAATCGTACGGCTATCACAGCCTCTTGGCTACAATGTCAACGAATTGCCGAGCGCAATGGTGAGTTCTTCAGAAACTCAACTTCATGCGAATCGGATGATTATCGCACTGATAGAGAATAATGGTCTCATCCCCTTACTGTGCTGTCCAATTACAATGATATGCCTTTCCATATAAGTAAACCATGAAGAGCGTCGCTGAACTGTCAGGTGAGCATCTTTCATCTTGTACTCTTTCTTCCATCTGTATTTCCAATTTTGTTTCTCAATGACACGCAACTGGCTCTCTATCGTCCTTTGGACGCTGCTCCTATCCCTCCTGGGGTTTAGTGACGCCCGCACCTTCCAGCGCCGCGCAGACGACAATGCCGTCTCCGTCGTGTTCCGGGGTGACATGCGCAGCCCGGACCAGATTCGCGCCGCGGGCGGCTTCTTCCCGCGCCGGGCCGAAGAAGCCCTCGGCCGGGAACTGACGGCGACGGAGCTGGAGCAAGGGTCCAGTCTCTACTTTCACCACGTCGGCGCCACGGCCAAGTTTACACGGTACGTGTCGACGACGACGGACCCCAAGATTGCGCGGCAGTTTGCGACGCCGTTTCGCGCCGCGCAGCAGGATGCGCTCCAAGACGCCGGCTACGTCTACCGCATCAGCGCGGATCCGAAAATGGTCGACGTGGTCGGGTCGCTCGGCCGCGACAACATGATGCCCGCGTACGTGACGCAGGCCGAGCAGGCGGCCGTCGGCGGCGTGCCGTTTGACCAGATCGAGGGCTGGTACGCGGCGCGGGACCTGACCGACGCCAAGCTGGCCCAGCTCGCGAGCGGCGACAAGCTCGAGGACCTGCTGACACCCAACGGCGGGTTCGCCGACGCCAAGTACACCGCGCTGAGGAGCAGCGGCGCGCAGCCTCAGCTCGCCGGGTTCGGCAAGCGCGGCAAGGGCGTCAAGGCGCGCAAGACGAAGCCTTGGAGTGATTTTAAAGACACGTCGGTCCAGAAGCACCTCGACGAGTTCCGCGTCAAGGTCGCCTCCGATCTCAAGGTGCCCGAGGCCGGAGCTGGGGCTGCGGCGGAGGAGGAGGCGACATTTGTCGAGGCGGACGCGCTGGGCGCGAGGGATCTCGTCGGCGCGCTGGACGTCGGCGAGGTGCAGGAGGGTCTGACGAGCGTGACGCTGACGGAGGCGGGCGCCGCGGCCGAGCTTGCGGCCGTCACGCCGGAGCTGGAGGCGGTCGAGGCGGCGGAAGCAGCCGAGGCCATCGAAGCTCTCGAGGCGGCCGAGGCACTCGCCGGTCTGGCAGAGGTGTCTGTGCTGGGAGATCTGCTGCCATGGTTGCTGATTCTGGCATGAGCTGCGTCGGAGTGGTACATGACGTACATAGATTCACTTGCACGGTTGGGGCGAAAGGATGTCGGTACAACACTGTCAGCCAGTGACGTCTTTTTATTGTAGTTTCGATATCTTAGAAGCCTCTTACGTAAATTATTGTTTCATTTCTCAATTTTCAAGAGTATTTCTTTTTGACATGGTGATCGTTCTGGCAGTAACTCTCTTCACGTCAATGTACAGCATCGCATTACACAGGATGTGGACGTTTATTGCGTCTTGGTAGTCTGTAACACATATTCAAGAGATCTACTGTCACTCTGACACCACCATAGGGTACTACCGCATCTTATAAGCATGTAAGCATGTTATGATCAAATAATGCAGGAGTTCCCACCGTACGAGCTGACTTGCCTCGCACAATAAAGCACAGGTATAGGGTAACAGCGACGTCTCAACTTTGATCGGCCACGCGACACCGTTCAAAATACGAGTAGCTCGATGATGCCTTGCATTATAGTCAAAGAATATTCGCAAAATTCACACAGATGCTGTACGTACCTCACTAGTACCTGGCCTGAGATCCCCACGCATGCTACAGAGTGTCAGGGCAAAGTTCGGCAGAGCCAAGGTTGCTACTACAACATAAAAGAGGAACAAAAAATGTTCCTAGCTACTTTCAAGAACAAACTAAAGCAATCTTATAAAGGTTATTGAAGTAAATTTTTTTTTTCAAAAATCACAGCCGAAAGTTTGCAGTAGAGCAACCTAGCATCAGTATTAGTGTTGACTGCCGAATGCGGATTCCCAGAAAGCTTTTCTAGCAGCAACCGTAAAGCAAGCAAGGAGCCTTCAATGGAGCTCTTTGAAAGGAATGAAAAGCATCATTGATACATTGCGTTATATTTACCTCTCTTCACTACCTGAGAATGTGTTGTCTGTGTTACGGTTGCTGTGTTTGTGTATCCCGAAATGACGAAACAGTTCTGACTTGGGACAAGATGAACGACATGTTGCACAATATGGCTGGGCAACGGCAACCACAATGTGCCGCACAGCTAAACAGTCGATTGAGGGAATAAGAGTCAATAAACAATTGCGACTACAAAGAAATTGTAGAAGAAATTTGCAATTTTACGCGGCGAGTCTATCCTGTGGGATGACCTGATGCCATTCGCCCTTGGACCATAAGCAAATTGGCTGGGGCTGGACAACACACGAAGCTTGCATGGTAACGCGGGATTTAGAGTTTACAGCCAACACCCTTGTAAGGCGCAGCAGAACGGCACTGACTACAAGGAGATAAACACACGCGCAGCAGGATGGGGAAATTACAGGAGCCCGTTGTGCCAGCGTGCTAGATCTTTGTGATGAGACGAGCGCCAACAAAGGAGGCTCGTTTCTTACAGGGGAACAGGGATACAGCGCAAGAGTCGGCCTTGTCTCTCTTGACCAAACCATTTCTCTTGCATGTCGGCAGATGCATGTTTGTTTTACGGTTTCATGGTGAATGAGCTGGCCGTGTGCGTGTGACGAGGGGAGCTTTGGGCAGGCGGTGGTACCATTATCTGGCGATCGCAAGCTCGCCCTGGTACGTGCCAAGGCGAGAGAGGTCGCCAGCTGGGAAATTAGGCTTGCGTAAGTTTTTGGCCCATGGCTGAGAGAGAGAGAGAGAGAAGGAGAGGAGAGAAGATCCTTGGCAGGGTACGAGCGGGAGATGAGCGAATGTGGAAGTCGGAACAGCGGCGGGCGCAGCAGTGACGGGAATTTTGCCGGTCGGCTTGGGGGCTGCAAAATGAAGCTCTTTACAGGCCCCTGGCTCTGTATGTAGGCCAATGTTTGGCCTGTTCGTGGTGTGTTTGTGCCGACACCCGCGACAGGCACCAGGGGTTTGAAACCAAGGCAAAAAAAAGGCCCAAAAGGCACGGCAAAGTCGGAAACTAGACCACGTTATTCGCCAGCGCGGAGTGGGCAGAAATCAGCGTACCAGTAGCGTCCGGGTTTAGCAGCGAAATCGATGCGCGCAATCAATCGGCACACGACTGCCGTGGAGGAGCAGGGGGTTTGACGTTATTTCGACAAGGATGAAATAATAAAATGCCTGCTTCCCGGTTGCTAGCTTACCAGCTATCAGGGAATCTGGGTCTTTGGGCGTGAGCAGTTGAAGCCAACGATAAAGGCGGCAGGGGGGCAACGAGGCATCAGAGCAATCAGAGGGCAGGATGCCGGTTGTGTAATTTCGCTTGAGAGTGGACGGAGGGTAAAAGGGGGGAAACCTAGCAAGTTAGCGCGTTGGCCCCGAATCGTCTCTTTTGTTCTTGAGCAAGGGGTTGATGTTTGACAGTCGGGGGGGGGGCTTGTTTCGAGTTGCAGGGGCAAGCAAAGGTGATTAGGTGGGCAAGTGGAGTTCTTGAACCGGTTGATCGGGACGTATGTTTCAATTGAAAAAGTTTTAATAATGTAAAAAGGAAAGAAATTGAAGAGTAAAGATGGGTTTAATTGGCAAGTTGCGAGGAGATGAATTTGAGTTGCAACCTGGGGAAGCAAACCTGGCCCCTAGGAAGAGGGCAGGCCAGAGTATCGGAGGAAGGGGAGGTTGACTCTCACTGCAAGCCCCCGACTGTGGCGCTCTGTCGAGCCTCGGTGACACGTAATGCAGTGCAGGTGTCAACTCACCATGCCGAGGAGCCAAAGATGGGATTAAGCATTTGCGTATCGAGACACACAGACGCGGAGGCACTAAGCAATGTGTGCTGGCAATTGGGCAGGTGAAAGAGTGTACACACACACACACACACCGAGGCCACGGCCGTTTACCCCTCAATTGGTGTCTTTTCTTCTTCTCTCCGCTGCGCATTAGTAGCATAAACTAGCGAGCGCCATGCATCACACATTACATATGCGCAAAGGGTGTTAAAAAGAAGGCTCTCGGTCTCTTTTGCCTTTACTAATGGCAGCCTAGGACGGAAGGGGCAGTTGGACCAGGTACCGGATTCTTTCAGCCGGGCTTCCCGGAGAAACCTAGCCCGGGGGGCATGGCATGGCCGTCGACTCGCGGGCTTGCGGGTTGCGGCCGTGCGGCTCACATGTAATCAATCCATCGTTAGTAAGATGCAGGACGGCGGAGCGGGATGAGAACCAGCAACCCGGAAAAAAGACTGAATTGAGGAGGCTGGGGAGGGGAATGTTTCCTTGGACCGGTGTAATTGTTTTCCAGAATGCGAGCCGTGTCAGCAGACAAGGATGATTGTTATGCAGCCAGGCAAACGAGGCTTTGTACGTTTTTTGTTAGTTTACCGGGCCTGGCCGAGGAATGCGGACCAGCTGCAACGTGTCAAGGACGTACGTGCAAGCTGCCGTCGCCGCAAATGTAATTCAAGCAGTCACTTTCTTACTCAGTTGGTGACCAGAGGGGGTGAAACGCTGTCAGAGTCAATTGAGGCTGAATTTACGTTCTGGGGGGTCTTTCGTTGATGAGCTGTTAGTGAGTACGACCTGGCTCGAACTATTGGGCAAGAACCAAGTTGACGGACGAGTAACCAATCCGAGCAAAAAACTTTTGGGGCTTCTTTTTTTCGTGAGCCGTCCATTGGTACGAATCGGCTTGGACCAGACTCGTGGCCGAAAGAAGACGCCAGCATTACGACTAACTACTCCGCTATTGAAGGCCAGTGATAAGGTTTCGGGGCCAGAAGCACAAAGTTGTGGAAAAGGGCCATGAGATGCAACCTGCCTATTAAAGGACAAGAATCGATAAACACACCGGCTACATGACTGTACATGACATTCAGTATGTTGTTGGGTAATGGGCAAGCACAAGGTTGGTTAGGCCAAAAGGTCACTCCGCAAAAGGTAGACGCCTCGTGTTAAACCCAGCCAGGCAAGTCGCAACGGGAACGAGAGGGTAACAGTAGGGACCGTGTTGGGCGGGTTGCAGATCACCGAGTCGAGACCTTTTTCTCTATCGGAGATGTACTACGTAGCAGAATGTTTCCTGGAGCCTTCTCCGCAGCTGTGAGAAACTAGGCTCCAGCCGAGAAGAGATTTTTTTTATAGCAAATCAGTAATGCGCAGCCTGTTGGACCAAAAAAAGAGACCGAGGGCTCCATAGAAGAGAAAAGCCGGGAATGCAGGTTGCGCGCTGAATGGTGGTACGAGACTTGGATTCCAGAAGCTGAGGGCCAGCAGGGGGTGGTCCACGGGGCGGGGAGCCGGCTCGCAGTCAGCCAAGGGTACCTGGTCAATGGCCATGGGCAATGCGGCAATATACGTAAGATGTACCAGACTTTCGGGATGATTCTTTTGGGGGATTGTTTCTGCTTTTCTTGCTCGGGAGCAGCTGAATTGAGGCAGGTGAGCCGATGAGTGGCAGAGTGGTGACCTGGATGCATAGGCAGGGTGTATGCAAGGTGTGAATGATGTGAATGGTGTCAATGGCGTGGCCGTTTGTTGGTGAATTTCCAATGATTTAATTTTTATCGAAACATGTCTTTTTTGTTACCAAAGTAAAAAGGCGGTCATAAAGTGCGGTGATGAACATCTACGGGTAGTTTATCTGCGCAAGTGGATTTGGCAGAGTCATGAATGTGGACGCGCCATTTTTCGTTTGGAGCCAAGGGTGGTGGGTGGTGGGTGGTGTCAATGGTGATACGGTGCCTGTAAGAGGAAGCGCCGTACCTGGCGGATTGGAGAACGAGAACGATGGATACCCTGGGCAGCAGGCTGTGTGGTTTAAAAAAAGAGGAAGTCAACGTAAGCTACCTAGGGCAAAGAAATACGAGGGCGCATAGCAAAACAATGGGTTCTCAACCCTGGTTCTCTGTTTGTTTTGCCCTGCATCGCCCTGCTTCGCCCTGCTCATCCCGGATTTTCTATTTGTTATTTCTTGTTTGAATACGTAGTACGCATTATGGTGCGGCAACCCCCTGCAGTTTCACCAGCATTGATGGGTCTGGGATGGATGAGCTGTGATTGGCTGGATCTGGACCGGCGCACCGGGGCCACGTTGCCCTCTTGGTTTGGCAGATGCGATCCACCTTGTTGTGATTGGTTGTAATCTGGGTGGTGAAGTGGGTTGCAAGAAGAGGGCGACTCGCTGAGCTGCAAACGGGAAAAGCACAGGCAGGGGAATTTTGCGCAGGAGAGAGAAAGAGAGAGAGAGAGAGAAAATAGATTACTTGGCGTTTGGTGAAACTGTTCCTGGCATGGCGTCTTGGCTATTTTCTGCTCTGCTCAAAGCGGATAGGTAGGGTCCAACATTCTTTGCAAGGAACAAATGGTGCTTGGCCGCATGAGTCTGGATGGTGGTCTGTGGAGTGGCCAGCATAAGGTACCTATACGTACCTACCTTGCTTCTGGCGTGGCTGGGCTGGTCGCAAACGTCCAAAGGCAAGGCTCGTTTGGATATTGTGCGAGCCAAAAAGTAAGAATTGGTCAGTGGTAATGCGAAGGTCAGGAAAATAATAATAAACATTCATCTTCATTATTATTATTTATTTACTTTAACTTTTTTTCTCCTAATTTTACTTTTGGCTTTGTTGTACCTTTTTGGGCTGTCCCACTCTCGTTACACACACTGGGCAGACTTTGGGACCACATGCCACACACTGCCTGTGCCGTCCCAAATCTGCAGCAGTAAGAAAAAGAGCGCAGCGTGTAAACAATTAAAACAAAGACAGCGCGTGCCGTGGGGGGTTCAGAGCGAGCAATTTGTTCAACAAGTATGTGGTAGAGCAAAGCAGTAGTCTGGTTTCAGAAGCGACGCCCCAACATGCGAGGTGGCTGCTTTGTGAAGAACCGGCGGTGCGACACATGCTTTCGCTCGTGCCTGACCTGACGGGAAGCTCGGCTAGTTGTAGAGGGGAGCCCAGCGTCTCTTCAGGGCATGTGTGCCTAGACTATTGCTTTGTTGAGAGACAGACAGCTGGAGAGTCTAGGAACGCGTTGGGTGTGTGTGTGTGTGGCTACTGAGCAGCGGATGCATGCTGCAGGGTGCGTGGTGCATGCTGCAATGTATTGTATCAACTGATTGAGCCATTTTATTGTCATTCTAATTTCTTTGATGAGCTGGCAAACCAACCGTGAGAGAACTGCTGGATGCAATTGTCCTTCATTTCCGAGTGAACAGCAAGTGGCATGGCATAATGATGGCATGTCGTGCATCAGGCGACCGAATGTTATGCGATGGGACCCAGGTAGGTACAGTGGTGGGACAGAGGATTACAGGTGCCTTGACCACTAAAAGAGTGCCATTGACCGCTGATGGCCAGCTGCACGGACGAGGCACAGGCAGCTCAGGCACGCACCAAGCCCAAGCACCAGCACCAGGCAAGGTACCTAAGACTGTTCGGTAAATAGGTGGGTTGGTAGGTACCTAAGCTTATTCGGTCCACTGGCACCGGATTGACGGCCCAAGTTAGCGCCCACTGCCATCTGGCGCTAGGCGTTGCTCCAAGTCGCCGTGCCTGATGGATCCCTGCAAGCCTCTTTTTCTCCCCCTGGCGGCCCCCATTCTTTCGTCCCCTGGCGTGCTTGGTGTGTGCCTGGCTATGCCCCTGGCCCCCCCTCCCTCCATCTTGTCATCGGTGACAAAGTGACAATGAACAGATGGCAAAGAATTGGGCTCGGTCGGAAGCAGGTAGAGAGAGAGAGAGAGAGAGAGCAGGCAGCACATCAATCTTGTTACTCGTACGTCCCGTCTCCTCTTACTCCGCTCGACCCGCCCAGAGCCCAGAGCCCAGAGCCCAGCGGCATTTTCCCTCTACGGATCCCCTCTGCAATCCCCTCTCTAGGGCATCTAGAGCACTGCTGCTGGTGCCATGATATCCCATCAGGAAGAAACGAGAATACAGAGTTGGATAGAACAGAGCATCATGCAACACAATATCAGACAGGAATACACATACTTGCAAACGGCGCACGGTACCTGCATGCCACGCTGACCAGGCACTCTGAAACAGGTACCATCGTCGTCCGTTTGCTCCTGCCAGCCGCCAGCCTGCCACTCGCTGGCCCCAGCGCACACACATCCCACCAACCCAACTGCAATGGCCCAGTTGCCCACCGCCTGCAGGTACCTGCTCCTGCTCCTGCTCCTGCTGCTGCTCCTCCTCTCAGGCAAAGGCTGCTCGTCGCTCACGGCTCCAGTGCCGCCGCCCTCTTGCTAGCGTCTCCTCATCCACATTCATCCACCCCATCCCATCCAGTCCACCCCATCC
>JARDXD010001928.1:0-53566 GCA_029218145.1 Aphanocladium album | reverse complement strand
GCACTTGGGCCAGAGCGAGGAGGAGGCGGCGGCGGAGGAGGGGTTGACTGCCTCGACTTGGAATTGGCAGAACCGGAGTCATTCTGTGTGCGTCCAAGAGCCCAGGCACCAAACCCGACACCTACTATGAGCAATGTGATGCCCATATTTCCAAGACCCTGGAAACTGTCCCACCATGCGCGAAAAGCAGGCGCCATGCTTTGGCACAAAGCCACGAGAATGAGGGCCGAGGCGAAGCCAGCCACGAAACTGTTGATGCTGGGTTGCAGAGACGGCAGATAGAGAAACCCAGAGCCGGCTGAGTGTTCAGGAATTACAAAAATGTCATATTTGCCCGGAGGAAGACCACCTGACCGCGGCATCTGGCCGTGAGGCGGGGGCGGAGGAGGCGCATCCATGATGGGTGCGACTCAGGCTGAGCAAACGGAAGGAGAAACGCCAGAGACAAAATCAGGAAGAAAACGCTATAGTCGGGGGTATCTTGAGAACGCCATTGAGCTGAGGAGATCGTGCAGTCGTCGGAAGAAGTTTGGAGCTGCGGCGAGGTATTAGGTTGTGAAGGAAGAGACAAGAGGTCGTCCAGCAAAAGAAAGCACACACCACCACTGAGGGGGAAAAGGAGGGACAGAGAAGCGAAGAGGACGAAGCAAGCGGAGGAGTATCGCAGACTTCCCGAGCCGGCCAAGAAACGAATCGATCGAAGCAGAGGATAGGAGGTGGGCGACGTGGCCGGTCGACGGTCGTCAGAGAGGCTGGTTGTTTGTTCAGCTTGCCCCAACGGGCGGATAACACACACGCCAGAGAGGAGCGCGAATGTCGTTTATTCGAAGATGGTGATTGCCAGCGACGACAACATGAAGCTTATGGGGAGGAGCAAAACAAGGTTAATTCAAGGAAGAATTCAACCACACGACGGAGGAGCAGGTGAAAATGGGGGGGAAGACGGGCCAAGGCTAAACAGAGCGCCGATGCTGGACCTTGTGTTTACTTTGGCTGGGGAGGGATCAAGGGTCAGCGACTTTTTTTTCTGTGACCCCACTTTTGGTTTCTGCGGGTGGACGTGTCCAGGCTGTGGATTACGTTGCAGCGAGTTTTGGGCCACTTTGGTGCCATTTTAGAGCAGTTTACAGGCCCTGCTGCTCATTTCACTGGGCAATCCGCTCGGCCGGCAGTGCTTTTAGCGCAGCAAACAGCCTGTAACCCATTGAAACTGCCCAAACTGCCCCCAACTGCTTCCGTTGAGATGATTCCCTCGACGCGCCCTCTTCTTTTCTTCTTCAGACTCCCACCCAGCCCGCTTCCAATGCTGCCATCCATTACCTACCATACGCTGCCGTTTCTGAAATTACCACTCCCGCTCTACACCACTAGCCTGGCGTTTCCTGGCACCATTCCTCATTTCACCTCGTTGCGGAATATGGATGAGCCAATCACCTGCGCCACCTGCACCAGGTTATGATTGATGGAGTGATGATGAGCCGGTGACAGGGGTGGCCGTCCTACCAGTACCAGTACAGCCTACTTACAGGCTACATCCCTCTTTGGTGCCACCGCTGAGCATGTCTCTGCCTCCTGTCCATCGTTGGTGTACCGCCCAGCCGCCCATGCTTGCCTTGGTGACGAAATGCATGCACAATGCACGAGAGCGGGTGTCGCAGCTGCTAATGAGGGGCCTTGTCTCGCCACTCTTTAGACCGCGGGACAACAAGAGCAAACTAGTCATCACGATGCCGCTCCCGGCAGCGTTCTTCTCCAGCCTTACTATCCGAGCACGCCGAGCATGACAGGGCCCTGTTGCGGCAGTAATAGAAGCGGCGGGGATAGTTCGAAATAAGGGCCAGGCCCGGCCAGGCCAGGTGTGCTCTCAGGGTTTCATCTTCCAGAAGCCTGCCACACGATGAGCTATATTGTATACCACTATTGTCACGAGCAACAGAAAGAACCGCCTATGTTCTTTATCAAGTCGCTGAAAGGATTCGAATATGCGAACAAAAGGCCGCAAGCATCGGTGCCCAACGAGGGCAGCTCCATCTTCCAATCGGGTTCTCTCTCAGTCTGACCCGGCCGGATCTGGAGGGGCTAGAACCTCTCGAAACAAAACATGCTGCTGCACAGGCGGTCAAGACTGCCAATCTTTGGAACCAAGCATCTATGTTTTCTGCAGCATGAATCCACATGTTCCGCCTGCTACATGTCTGTACTAACCAATTCTTCAGAGGACGAAACGGTGCAACGCCAAGGCGGCGACCTCTACGCCGCGTCATCCTCACGCGTGCGCCTACCTATCCATCGTTCATCAGTGACGACGGCCGCAGCTACGTGGTCGAAAAAGCATCGTCATCGCGAAAACAACAATCAAGCAGATCATCCCAACTCGGAAATAAATCAGTAACCAAAAGAAGGAGCAATGTAGCCCTACCCATTGTTGTCACTCAAACTCAAAACGCGCTGGTCCTTTCTTGACACAACACTAACAGCTCCGCGTTGCTCGGCAACCGAACCCACAGCTCGCGCCGCTAGCCAATCTGTGACGTAGCCACATTGCGGTTCGACCCGTCCTTGCCGCTCCGCCTGCATACCCGTAGGGCCACAGCCAACCCACCGGCGCAGGTGGTGCAGTTCGTATGCGCTATCCGGATTAAGCATTGCAGAATAATTTGCGGAAAATACGTGCTGTGTGGCAACTGTCACATCCCGTCCGGCTACATGCTCACGCTGTGCTTGGCTCTTCGAACCCGACGCAACGTCACAGTTACCTTTGTTTTGTGGGATTTGTGTGCTCTGGAGCCTCTGGCACCATGGCGATGATCTGTACAATGTTCGAATTTCAGTTCCTATTCGCTGTAACCTATGAACGCTCCTCAAACTCGATTATTTTGCCCCGAGCCATCTTGACGACCACGTCTGAGTCTGCAATGCTATCCCTGCGATGAGCTACAATGATGAACGTGCAGCCCTGGAAGTAATCTCGTAGCAAGTCACGGACAGCTTGGTCTCGCCATCTGTCAACACCACCCGTGGCCTCATCCATCAATATGAGATTACCGCCATTGATGCGTCGGCGGATAACAGCACGCGCAATGCAAAACAGCTGCTTCTCGCCGTGCGAGAAACCAGCCTTGTCCATTGGCGTATCGAGTCCTTTTTTACTTTCAAATGTATCCCAAATTCCGAGCCTTTCCAAAGTGCTCTTGATAATTTCGTCATGTGATTTTGCAGCATGTGCATCCTTGGCATTGTCCTCCGCGTTCGGAGGCTCGTTTGTCCACGTCTTGGTAAACGGTAGCAGGTTGTCGCGCAGTGTGCCTTCCAACTCTACTTGACTTTGGGAGACGGTGATGAGGCGAGCACGAAGTTCATTGTGCGGTACGGTGCGGATATCGACATTGTCAATCGTAATCGAGCCCTCAAACTCCAGAAAGCCCAACAGTGTCAAGAGAAGCGAAGATTTGCCGCTACCAGTGCGGCCCATGATGCCTATCTTCTGACCGGGCTCGACAGAAAGACAGACATCCTGGACTACGGATCGCTCGTGTTTCTCATCCACGTTGCAGTGGTAGCGCGCCGAGACGTTCCAAATCTGTACCGCGCCGTGAGTGGGCCAATTGGCTGGCGGCGGCACGGTGCCTTCGTCGGATTCAACGGGTGTGTTGTCCAGAAAAATGCGCAATCGTGAAACAGAGCCCAAGGCAGTTTCCATGTTGGTCCACGCAGTGATGACGCGGTTGAAGCTGCGACCCAGGACGAGAAGTGTCAGAAACGCCATGCCAGACGAGCTATCCGTAGACGAACCCTGTGCAAACAGGGTAATAATGGCCAATAATGTCGCCATGCCGGAAGAAATGGAATCCAGAATAAAGGATAGTAGCTGTTGCGCGCAAAACAGCAGATAAAATGGCCGTTGCGAATTGTCCAGTAGGCGCAGGTTGCGCTTCAGAATAAACTCTTGCCAGCCAAAGCTGCGGATGTAGGCTAGGCCCTCTGCCGCCTCACGGAAAGACGTGACCAGCGGAGCCTGCTGCTCAATCTCCAGGTGTCGCAGCTGCCGCGAGGTGTGGAGGTAGCAGTGCTGCACGAGATAGAACAACCCTACCAGCACGGGTAGGACGGCAGCCATGTAGTCGGCGCCGGACAGCACCATGCCCACCTGAACCAAGGTGGTCACCGACATGTATATGTTGCCGTAGATGCCAGACGGAATCTGCTTGGCAATGAGATCCATGTCGATGCTGTACCGGTTAAGAATGGAGCCAGAATCTGTGCTGCCCAGGAATCCAAGCGTGGCCGTCATAACGGCATCCGTCAGCCGCTTGTGCAGGCCAATGGAGGCACGAGGCGCCATGAAGATATGCATGATGAACGCACAAGGACCGCCGATGATGCCGCTAGCCGCATTAAGAATAATGTAGCCAGCGATCCAGGCCCTGTTTGCAGGCGCGATATTAATCCAAAGCTTCATGAATATGGGCGGGAAGCTCTCGTCAACACACATCAAAAACATGGGAATCATCCAGAGGAGCAGTTTTAAACGTCCAACTTGGTCAATCCAGAGCCAATAGAGTCTTGAATCACCTTTGCGGCGAGCATTAGGGCTTTTATCCATTTCGTTGAACTGTTGTTGCAGTGCGGAGACATGTTCGCCGTGTTGCTGGCTTTCCACATCCGAATCCTTCTCGGATGCCGGCTGTGATTCAGCTTGCGTGATTGTTGGTTCATATTTGTCAGAGATGCGGTCTTCCTCGTAGAGCATGTCAACGAGGCGCGATTTGAATTCGTCATCCAAGCTATCGGCAGACTTGTGGATGAGCTTTCCACCGTCATCAAGGAGAAGGATCTCATCCGAGACCTCGAGGCATTCGGGAAGGTAGCTCGTCATCAGCACGGTAGTGTTTGACTGTCGCAGAAGGCCGTCCTGTTTTCCGCACAGAGCGTGCAGAATCGCCACTGCAGTAGGACGATCAAGAGCACTAAAGGCGTCGTCGAGCAAAATCGTCGTCATTTTTGCGTAGACGGCCCTGGCGATGCTGAGTCGTTGCCTCTGACCGCCGCTCAGTTTCATACCGCCGCTCCCGACGACATAGTTTTCACCGCCCTCAAGTTGACTGATGTCTTCGGCGAGTGCACAGCTGTTAACTACTGTTCGGAACCAGACGGCGTCATACGGCGAGGCCCCGATGATGCACTCGCGAACCGTGCCATTGGGCACCCATACAGTCTGACCGCAAAGACCAATGGCCATGTCATCCACATACACAACACCATCCAAGACTTCAGCCTCGCCGAGTATATTATTGAGGATGGTCGTCTTGCCGGAGCCGGTAGCTCCGAACATGGCTGTAATCGAACCAGGGGCGATGGATAGAGTAATGTCGGTGAGAACTGGCGTTCGCATACCGAAGGGAGCAATGCTGGCATTCTCGAAGAAGATGACGCGCGACAGATTCTTTTGTATCGTCCGAGTTGTCACACCCTTTTGGTTAGACGCTGGTGGCCAAATTCGACTAACTTCTCTCGGCGTCTGATAGACTATGATTCGCGGATCTTCGTGTTCGTCTTGCGCCAGATACTCCTGTATTCTGGTGAAGCACCCAAGCATCGCCATGGTGTTGGTGTACGCTTTTAGCAACTCGGCGATGGGGTGCTGAATCAGAGACACAAGGCCCAAGGTTGGGAATATGACTTCTGACGTGATTTTTGGCCCGAAAAAGTTCCAGAATAAAGCGGCCGCAATGACAAGAGGAGCCACAATCATGTCGATCGTTCCAACACATGTGATGGAGCAGGCTTGTATGAAGCGATATTTTCGAGAGGCTTTCAGTTCGGCCACGCGAACATGGTGGAGATACTCACCAACTTTGGGCCCAAGACCAAGCATCTTAATAGCAGGCAGCTGGGCGAGAACACGAGACGTTTTTGCGACTCTTTCTTGTATGACTTGATTCCAGTATCGCTGCGCAGGCGTAATGATCTTTCCAAAGTAGAGGCCCAATCCGGTGGCCAGCAAAAGCGGCACTAGGACGATGAAGACAGCTGTGTGAACAAACTCTGTCAGAAAGTACATGCCCAATCCAGTGTCAATCAGATTGAAGGGTATATTTAAACATGCTACCAGTCCGAGAACGATGCCTTCGAGATCAGTGCTGATGAGTGTTATGGCGGCTTGCTTCTTGGCCTGCGAGAGCTTGAGGCGCTGCGTCTTCTGAAAAGTCTGCGACAAAAGGCCGCCGCGAATTCTCGCAACGAGACGATACTGCATGTGTTGAAAGATGGCTTGCGTCATGGCCGACCCTGTGTATGCGATGAACGTGGCGGCCACCAGGCCACCCTTGAACGAGTTGAGATTCTGCTGCTGGTGGGACAGGACCAGATGGCGGATGATGAAGGGCTGTGCATAGTTGAAGCCCGTCCAGCACAGGCGCGGGAACACCAGAGACAGGATAGCCTTTTTCCAGGACCCAAGACCGGCGAACAAGAGAGCATTGGGTTTGGACTTTTGGGCTCGCTCCCACCGTTGAGACAAGGTGCTGAGCAGCGCCGCAGAGGAGAACTCGACGCCCAAATGGTCTAGGTCCTCGAGGGTCAGGAGCCTTCCGTATCCCTTTCGAAACAGAGGTACCATGAACCAGAGAAACGATCGGGACCACAAGCCACTCGTCGCTTCGGTGCCAGAAACGGCGCGGACGTTGGGGTCAACAAGCAGGTTCGTCTTGCGCACTTCTTGCAAGCACAGCAGAATGAGGCGCAATGCGAAGATGGTGGCTGTCAGGCCTCCAAGAGACGAGCCACCCCGTATGAAGTAGGATCGCATTCTTATTCCGTCAATCATGAAACGGACAGCGACATAGAGGCCGAGCACGGCGGAAGGTCGGATGCTACGACGATGCTCAAAGTAGAGAGACACGACGAGGCACAATGCAGACAGTATATCCAGCACCCCCGCTGGTGTTGTCAAATCGGTTCGGTAGTCAGGAAGTGTCCAGCGAACTGCGGCACTGGCTACTTGCAAGCACGCGATGGTGGCTGCCAACATCTACCAGCTTGTAAGCAGAGAAAACCAGTGTGGTGGGCCAAGCAGAGGGATACTCACCATCTTGAGCCATAATATGTTGCTGTGGCGCACGTAGATAGGCTTTTTTATGTAATAAAATAGGATGATCGGCGTCAATGCCATCCAACACGAGCCTGGGACGATGCCCAACACCAAGTCCTGGAATTTGAGCGTAAAGTCAAAGACAGAACCAACGAAAGTGGAAGGCCAGAACGCCTGGTCCTCTGCGGAAGGAAAAGACATTGTGCCTAGACGCAGTTTCTGGGTAGGGTGGATTTAATTGACTTGGGGTGAAGTAGAACAAAAACCCTTGTCTGGAGGAGGGGATGAGAGGGCTATATAGCAATGGTTGGTTGGGTGCGGGAAGCCGAACTGCGATTAAAATGCTGGGGCGTCGCGCATTAATTTTGTGCACGTTATTTTCGTGTTGGTAGGTCAAGTCCTTAGGCTGCATGCATGCAGGATTCAATTTCAAGCTACCTAATACGGCTAGAATTGGTGGATTTCGCTGGGAAGATTATATACGGGTGTCGAGGCTGGCGGCGTTGGTGGCGCCAACCACGAACATGGCACACCCGCCGCTCGCTACAGGCGGCAGACGTTGGTCGACACAGTTTGACCCAATTTCGAGAAACCCGTTCGAAACTACTTTTGCTATAGAGATGGTCGAATTCTCGAGCCATCAACATACAAGAGAACTAATATTTAGCCACGGGAATGTTCACAATTTGGTTGTGTTGGGAGTGACGTTTGGAGCGGCATTGCAAGATGCGGAGACTGCTTAGAGGCGCTAAGAAGCAGACCAGCGCAGAGCACCGCGGACCCTGCAAGCCACTCTGGACAGCCTAGCCTCGCATTTACAGGTACTTTCGTGCATGCACTGGCATAGACTGCGCTCCAGTTCCCTGTGCAAGCAAAATGTGACATGTGCGTGTATTGTAGCTTCGTTACTCCCCACTCGCATTGCTACCCTGTGTTGGTAGTTCAAAGTGACTGTTAGACATGGTTTCCATATGAATGTCTATAAAAATCGTGGGATCATTACACGTATGTATTAGTATAAAAGAATATGGATAAGACTATGTCTATTTGTAGCTGCCCTTCACGCATGAGCGGCACCGACAGCCCGAATCATGATGGGCGTCGCGTCTCGAGCTGGGCCGCCCCATTTTGTGAGATCAACGACATGCGTGTCTACCTCTCTGAAGCCAAACTTTTCGTAGAGCCGCCGACCCTCTGGCGAAGCTTGTACATACGACGTCAGGCCCCTGTCGTCAGCCTGCTTCACACCCCAGTCCATCATGATGGAGCCCGCTCCTCGACGCTGGTGTGCTGGATCCGTGTGCACAAACTTCAAGTCTAATGTTACAAAACCTCTTCTGATTAGCGGAAACCTTGCGAAGCGTGAAAGAACAAAGAAAAAAAAAGAAACGAAAGAAAAAAACACTGCAGAGTACTAGACAAAACTTACAAGCGTGCGGCTTGCTACCGAAATCGTCCTGCCACCTCTTGTCCAACCCGCCAAAGTATAGCTCGCAGGCTTCCGCATTGGTTCCGGGCCCCCATTCGGCGGGTGGCAGCGGCTTGCTCTGCGTCTCCCAAAAGTACCACACGGAAAAGGCAACGATGGCTTCCTCTCCCTTGCCGCCCTGGGCCTCGAGGTTTCGGTCGACGACCTTGACCCAGTGGCAGTCTGGGTCCGTCCGCAGGTGCTGCCGCAGCTGGTCACCGCGCGACATGCCGTCGTCGGTAAAGGGCCCCGGGAAGAGCACGTCGCTCGTGGCGTCGGGCGGGATGGCGGCCTGCTCAATCGCGGCGAAGCGATCGGCGTCTGCCTCGCCTGCTGGTGCCAGGTACAGCGACATGGTTGTTCACACTCTTGACTGAGTAGGAATTCCAGCAATGTACATGAGGATAAAGTGCCACATTCAGCAAAGAGATGCCAATGGATTTTAATGTCTTTCTTATAGCTTTCATGCATGTATCAAGGATTCTCGAACCGTCTATACGCCGTTGTAGGCAGTGACAGATTCGGTTCGCCGCAGCGTGGGGAACGACTCGGCGATCCGGCGAGCCTAGTTTGGAAGTCGGCTGTAGAAATCGCCACGCGGCTTGAATGTTGCTAGGTATGTTTGGTACCAACACGTCGACAAGTAGTGGATAGTTCTATATTGATTCTGCGTATATTTATTACCATCTCCACAAGTATTACCATGCTCCGTATAGGTCGTCGCTCCGTAAAAAGACAAAAGTACAAGGCTCAAGTGCCGTCCTGTCAATTGAGATGCCCGCCAAAAATGATAAGGGAAATTTCCTTCAAAAGATCATATATTATGATTGCAGCCCACCGAAAAACAGCAGAAGCAGGCGGAGAATCCAGGAAATCCCACAGTAGAGATAATGCGCCAGCCAGCCGAGTCGGGCTGTAGTTTCGGCAACGAACAGACACAGTCGAACAACAAGAGTCAAGATGGTAAGCACGATGCCAAGTCACATCTTGCGAATGCGGTTGTTGGCGACACCTAGCTTGCCGCGAACACGAGCTTCATCCTCGTCTAGCATATCCAGCATCTGCGTCTGTCTCTCTACTTCTTCATTGATCTGCAGTCCCATCTCCTTTTGTCGTCGGATAATGGCCGTGAGCTGGTCAATTTGCAGATCCTGGGTCTTCATCTCCTCCTGTTGCAGCATCAGCACGCCTTGGTTGTCGAGCTCACGCGTCTTGTCCGTCTCCTGGGCCGGTGCGCCGCCGCCGAGCCGCCTGCCACCAGGACGAGCACCGTTGCCATTCAACAGTTTGGCCTTTTCTGGTGATGCTGACAGCCCGCGGGCACCATTGCTGCTGCCGCTACCGAGAGCGGCGCTGGTGGGCATGCTGTTGGCAAGTTTATCAAGGCCTTCCCGCTCCATTTTGGCTGTAGATATCAGATCGCGCCGTCGTCGCAGCTCCCCGTCACCGATCCGCCCAGATTCCTGCAGCTTCTTGAGGCCATCTGTGAGAATGACTACCAATGTGCCGCCGCGCACAATTGACTTTCTAGCAGCAGCCGCCGCCTCGGCCACGCCCGTCATGTTGCCAGTATCGGCCGCGCCGTCTCGTTTCGACAGCGATACCCTGGCGTCATGGAGGTGCTGCTTGAGCTCCTTGTGCATCTCAAGCCATGTTGATGGGTCCGCTGCGCCAGAAGCAACATTGGACGCGCGACCGCCCACCGAGGCAGCCGAGTTGGTCGTGCTGGAGCTAGGGAGATTGAGAAATGATCGCCACGCCGAGGTGTCACGCCAGCGTCGGTCGGGCGATTCGGCAATCGTCTTGAGATAGCGCTCGAGGCCGACCTGGCGCTCGCGTGTCAGGTCGGGCGAGTTGACGGTAGACTTGAGCCAGTGCTTCTGGGGCAGCGGCTGAGGCGGCGATGCGCCGACCTGCTGCAGCAGCGTCTCGTGGAGCTTGTTGAAGTCGGAGTACCGCTTCTGTACGACGAATGAGCGTAGCGGGAGCCGCAGTGTGATATTATATAATGTGTATGGTTTTCCCGAGCCCTCGTCGGAGATGCTAGTCGATGGGATGGCGATTTCCGGGGGCGGTGCCATCCTTGACCGATCCTTGATGACTCTGGCTCTGCCTGTGTATATTCCTTCGCTCGAGTGCTCGACCGGTACGCTCGGAGGCTCCTGCGCTATCAAGCTCGTCGGCAATATTTAAGAAGCCACAAGATGATGGAAGCCGATGGGTATATGAATGCACCTGTCGGTGGTCGACTGCTACTGGTCGCGTGGTCGGTCTAAGTGAGGTCGTCAGGCGCCGAGTGGGTGATGATGCAAGATGTTACGCACAGGTGCTGCCGCAGTGGGCCTGCGCTGGGAAATATAGTGGAGTGCCAGAGTGATTTGGCTGCCTGGTTGCAGGCGAGCAGGGAACCTGGCGGTGTCTTCAACGGCAATTACAGTGGATCTTCCAGTGGCCCTTCCAGTGGCGTAGATGCTGTGGCAGCGGGACACAGCCGCTGCCCGTCCATGTTCATCCACTCACTGTTGCATTCCAGTGTTTCGGTCATTATGTGAATAAACGGACGATGCAAACAATACCTCAGGTGACTGGCATTGTTAGAGGACGCCGCTTGGCGCTGCTTCTTGGCTCTCGATACCGTACTACATGGTTGCCCATCTAGGCGATCGCAAATCCAGCATAATACTTAACAAACGGCGAGGAGCTCCCACATTGATCAATGCTTTTTAATTGTAATTACACTGCTTCGTTCTAGTCTACGCGGCAGCCCAAGGCAGCGATTCTGCTGCTTCTTACCCGCGACACCGCGCTCTCTGAAGGAGCTTTTTACATGCGTCCGCAGCTTGGCCCCTCTGGTGCTTTAGATTCTGCAGTTCCATTTCGTAACTCGTCACATGATTCGTCCCTCAACCCTTCAAAACGTCTCCTGGTCGTCCAGTGCTTCTCCCTCCTCAGGAATTTCGAAACCCTCTTCGGTAGAGTACAGGATCGTTTGAATGTGCTTGACAAGCCCGTCCTCTTGCTTCTCGAGTTCAGGATCCTCGTCAATGGCCTGCTGGATCAGAAGCTCAATGTCGCGCAGCTTGCTAAAGTAAAAGTCACGTTCGCGCTCCAGGCCGACTACAGTCTCCTTCAGAGTGGCGTTCTCCTGCTGCAGTGCCGCAGACGGCGCAGCCGCCGTTCTAGGAGCGGCGCGGCCAGCACTCGGAGTGATGCCTCCTCTTCTGGCGGCACCTCCGCTCGAGGCGACGGGAGCTTTGGGGCCACCGCCGAGCGTACCTCCCTTTCGGCGGGCAACCGCGTCGTACTCATGGTCGGGGAAGTTCAAGTCCCAAAACTTTTTCGTCCACTGCAGGAACTCGAGGTTGTCCTGCATCTTGCATTTGACGAGCTGCTCGATCGGGATGGGCTTGTCGATCTGGTGCTTCGCAAAGGTGTCTGGTATTGGGTTAGAGCACGGCCGCCATATGAGTTGGTGAGACAACTAACTTTGCAACACCTTGAAATTTTGGACATATGCATATTCGCCATTGACGTTAAATTTGACCTTGTGCATGGGTACGTCCATGTATATACTGTCGTAAACCTGGCAGAGTGCAGCGCTATTCTGGTGTCAGTCGTTTGCGTGGGCGTTGTGGCGGTAGCTCGTCGCTCGCAATTTCAAGCGGGGGAGGGGTAAAAGCCAGGTGCTAGCTACGTACCCAGTGCCGCATTGCTCGACCTTGGTGATGTTGAGCTGCAGGAGGTTGTTCAACCATTGAACGAGTTCTTGACTGATATACCAAGAGCTATTAGTTTTGTTCACGGGGCCCTGATGGAGCGCAATCTGAAGCTGCGGTGAAGCGGCGTGGACCTACCGAGATTCGCCCATTGTGTCTTGTTTGCAGCGCGGTCGGTGCCGAGTGGGAAGGGTTTGGGGGATGCTGACGCTGAAAAGAAATTGATATGCAAAAAAAGATGAGCTTTTAGTTGAAGCTGCAAGAATCGAGCTGACACTCGTTGGAGGATCTGCTGGTAACAGGCAACAGGGAAACGGCGGTTGCTCGTGAGATAATCAACTGTTGTATGGGGTACGCGCCCAGCAAACCCGGTGGGCAGTTGAAGGCGGCAGGCTTTCCTTGGTCGGCCAATCAACCAATGGTGGGGTTAAGAAAGCTGGCTGGCAAAGCAAAAACGCAGGTCAACCGTGGTGCATCACGTGCAGCGCTCAGCACCCCTCCAGGCACCGCCAGATGCCGCCTGAGCGGCAGAAGTGGGAAGCTTCTCGCTCACCGCCAAAATTTCAAAAGCGGCAGAAAATTATCGACAAACGGCCCAGGCTGGAAATTTTTGGTCTGCTCTCCAGGTGCGCCCGCGTTGTCATAGAACGGCAGAATTCTTTCATACACATAAAATGGCCCCTGCACAGAAGAGAAAGCCAATCGAGGATGATTTCATCCACACAATATCCGACAATGAGGAAGATATCGGCGAGGAAGAAGTGATTCAGGCTGAGCCGCCGCCGAAGAAGGCCAAGACAACGAAAACGGCCAAGAAAGCTTCCAAAGCCAAAGACGACGAAGCCGATGGTGAAGAGGAAGAAGCTGAGGGCGTCTGGGGCCGCAAAGATGACGACGATGGTGCCATGGACTCTGATTTCGAATTCATGGCCGACAATGCCGGCGAATTCGGCGAGGAAGAGTTTGAGGGTTGGGGTTTTGATGGTGCTAGAAAGAGCATGAACATGAACAAGAAGATGGTTGACATTGATGCAATCATTCGGAGAAGAAGGGAAGCAAAGGGTGAACACCCTGCCGAGGATGAAGACGACGCCGAGGACGCCCAAGACGACGCCGCTGAGAATGACATGGAACTGGACGATGACGACGACGAGGTCCTTGCCGATGATGCCTTTGGTATGCATGTAGATCTCGGATCGGAAGAAGAGGGCGAAGAGAGCAAAGAAGATGGCGCCGAGGAAGAAGGCGACGAGCAAGAAGAAGGCGATGCATCCGACAACGATTCCGTCGCAACTCCCGAAGCTCACCCGGACGACGACGCATCCGACGCTAGCGACCAAGAAGATGCCGAAGAGGAGGCCAAGCGTGCCGCCTTCTTCGCCCCGGAAGAGAAGCCCAAGGGCGGCAAGGAGGAAAAGATTTCTTCTTTCCAGGCCATGTCTCTCTCTCGACCCATTCTCCGCGGTCTTACCAACGTTGGCTTTACCAAGCCGACCCCCATTCAGTCCAAGACCATTCCCATTGCCTTGATGGGCAAGGATCTCGTCGGTGGCGCCGTCACCGGCTCTGGTAAAACCGGTGCCTTCATTATCCCGATTCTTGAGCGCCTTCTTTACCGGCCCAAGAAGATCCCCACAACCCGAGTCGTCGTCCTCACTCCCACCCGTGAACTCGCAATTCAATGTCACGCTGTCGCAACCAAGCTTGCGGCCCACACCGATATCAAGTTCACCCTGGCGGTTGGTGGTCTCAGCCTCAAGGTCCAAGAATCTGAACTCCGCTTACGTCCCGATGTTATCATTGCTACGCCTGGTCGTTTTATTGATCACATGCGCAACTCGGCTAGCTTCCCTATCGATACTGTCGAAATTCTTGTTCTCGATGAAGCTGATCGTATGCTTGAAGACGGTTTCGCTGACGAGCTGAACGAAATTCTCACAACCCTCCCGAAATCCCGCCAGACCATGCTCTTTTCCGCTACCATGACGTCGACTGTCGATAGACTTATTCGAGTAGGCATGAACAAGCCGGCTAGGGTCATGGTAGATTCCCAAAAGAAGACTGTTGGTACGCTGGTCCAGGAATTCGTCCGTCTGCGTCCGGGCAGAGAAGAAAAGCGCATGGGTTACCTCGCGCATGTCTGCAAAACACTATACACTGAACGGGTCATCATCTTCTTCCGCCAAAAGAAGGATGCCCATGAAGCTCGCATCATCTTTGGACTATTAGGAATGACGTGTGCTGAGCTTCACGGAAGCATGAGCCAGACGGGAGTAAGTACCTTTACCTATCTTATAATATCAGAGCAATATGTGTTAACAATTCAAAGCGTATCGAAAGTGTAGAGGCTTTCAGAGATGGCAAAGTCAACTACCTCCTTGCTACTGATCTGGCCTCTCGTGGTCTAGATATCAAGGGCGTTGATACAGTCATCAACTATGAAGCGCCCCAGTCGCTGGAGATTTATGTTCACAGAGTCGGCCGTACGGCCCGTGCTGGTCGCAAGGGTATTGCTCTGACTCTGGCTGCTGAATCAGACAGAAAGGTTGTCAAGGCTGCTGTCAAGGCCGGCAAGGCGCAAGGTGCCAAGATTACTAGTCGCATGATCGAGGCTGCCGAGGCCGACAAATACCAGGCTCAGATCGACGGCATGCAGCGGGAAATCAAGGAGATTATGCAAGAGGAGAAGGAAGAGAAGCAGTTTGCAAACGCAGAGATGCAAGTGCGCAAGGGTGAGAACATGATTGACCACGAGGCTGAGATCAAGTCGCGACCCAGGAGAACATGGTTCGAGACGGAGCATGACAAGAAGAAGGCCAAGGAAGCTGGCAAGGTCGAGCTGAATGGCGCACGCGCAGCGTCCAAGAAGAAGGCCCTGGGCAAAGTCAGCAACAAGGTCAGGAAGCGACTAGACAACAAGGCGGAGCGCGCAGATAGCATGGGATGGAGAAAGGGCAAGACAGATGCTGCGAACGCGGCCAAGTCCAAGCCGAGCCAGAAAGGAGGGCCCAAGGGCAAGAAGGGCAAGGCCGGCGGGCGTAAATGAAGAAAAGTGGCATGAGATGTTGATGGAGCACGGCGTTAGTGTACATGATGCATATAATTAGAACCTGCAAAAAGCTATGTCTATTGTCATTCCAGGCAAGGGGTCATTGTGTCATTGCAGCGGTATTCGCTTAGATTAAATCGGTTGACCTAGGAGCTTTCCACTGTAGAAACAATGAGATTCAAATCGCAACCGTATCAAGAAAATGATGCCACAGGGTGAGAGGCGAGCATCACATGATGGCATGTGCCTGACTGTGAGGGTTGCATCTGCATGTGCTGGTGTAAATGGCAGGCACTTGGCCAACGGTTCATGGACATGGGAGGTCAGAGACTTGAAGGGCACAGCTAGACCGCATAGGGCACTAGCACGGCGCCAGGGAATCGTTGACGAATCATTTACAGCGGTCCGAGGGGGTGCTCGAGGTGTCTTCAGCGGTGGTCGTGCGCTAACGGGGCACTAGCAGGCTCTCATCTACAGGCATCCACCGCTGTAAAGTGGTGCCAAAGGCACGCTGCAGTGATGTGGTGGGTGAAGCCAGTACCTGGAATTTTCGCGGTGACGCCAAACGCCCACCGCCACCGTCAAGACCCCCCCAACGACCCCTCGTCTTGCATCTCTCCTCGTCCGAGGCTTTCCCTCTTGACAAGTCGAGCTCCAAACTGCCGTATTGCGTCCGTCAGCTGTTTTTATTGCGCCGCGCCGACTCTCGCATGTGCTGATTCGCAGTCTTGGTCTTGCCGTCAGAAGACTGGCGCGCCTGAGAGACGGCTTCGCTCATGCGCAGCGCGCCACGAGACCTGTGTGCCGCCACCGCAGGCAAAGCCGCATCCTTCTATAAAACCAACCACGGCCGTTCCTTGCCTGGCGAATAGGGATCTTTCCGGATCGAGATATCAATTTCAACCCTTCCAAGCCACCTTTGACAAGCTGGCTCCATTTCGCATATTCAACTTTGGGCGCCTGCGTCCACAACTGCTACAACACAGGCTAAGGCTGCTACGACGAGCTATCCCCGCCGCTCTGCGTCAGAGGTACCACGAACGTCTCCTGCGCTTCCGCCTCGATACCCTACCGGCCGTCAAGCACGGGTTCCAATCCCGCGTGTATCGATACCTGCTCAAGCGCAAGTCGCGACGCATCGAGAGAGGGCGCATTGCAGGGCTGCTCGCCAAGCACCAGCACCAGCACCAGCAGCTGGCGCGACATCGACGACTCCCGGCTACCCCTCAGCACCCGCAGCGTACGGCTCCGGCCAGCGATGGGAATACTCGAGGACGGCTTATAACAAGGCAGAACAAGATGCCCGCTTCCAGATTCCCGACGGGCGCCATGCCCGCTGCGGGGAGCGACGACGCACAACCAGGCTACGGCGAGAGGGGGTATAGACGGAGGAAGCTGGCAGAGATGGCTGGCAGCCTGTATCGTACAGGACAGCAGGCCGTCACCGACATGCGCGAATCGTATGTTCAAACAAGAGCTAGGATGGCGGAGGCGGACACCGACAATCGGGGAAACATCCACATCCCCGGTGCGTTCCCCGACGCTGCCATCACCGTCCAGGGCGACGAGCATTTGGTACTGTTTCCTTCCTACGCAAAGCGTCACATCAAGCGTGACTGGACGCAATTCCAAGCCCAGATGCTGGCGCAAGAACAAGATGGCCCCGTTCGTGACGAGGAGTACTGGCGACAAGAGTTCGAGAAATACGAAGACGAGCGTGCCATCGCCGACGTCGATGTCAGAGGCTGGATATACTCGCCACAAAGCGGTCCCATCGGCAGACGAAATCGTATCCTCATCGGTCTCGCACGTCAGCTTAGCGGTATCCCTGCGCCTCGAGGAGAAGCCAACAGCACCGACTCCGGCACTAGCACGCCGCCGACGCATCACCAGATGCACGAGGAGCAGAGAGAGCAGGAAAAGATTGCTCAGGAGGCTGCCAATATCGAACGGAGAGGTCGCCAGGAGAAGCAAATCGCCGGCGTCGGAGGCTACAGCGAGGACCCCGCGGACGGTACTGCTCCCCTTTCCGAATCGTTTTATTCGCGGCGCTCCCGTCGCCGAGGTAGCCAGACACCAGAATCGGCACCGACAAGTCCTCTATTCGGCCCACGACAGTCTTCCAACATGAACGAGCTTTCAGAAGCCGACCTTGTTCTGGCCAATGCCAACTTGATGGCGCGTATTGCCCCCTTCATGACCAACCCCATCATTGGTCTGCCCGTCACCGTTTTCTTCTACAACGATTCTCAGTCACAATCACGAACCGTCCTCACCGACGACTCCGGGCACTTTAATCTTCGCGCAGCGCTAGATTTTGTTCCTACGCATGTCAGGGTACTTGGAAATGAAGACTTGTCTGCGACGCAAGAGGTCAGGATTACCGAGCCAAAAGGTGTCAGTCTTATCAGCGACATTGATGACACGGTCAAGAAGTCCAACATTTCGAGCGGTGCCCGCGAGATTTTCCGCAACACTTTTATCCGCGAACTTCGCGATTTGACCGTTGAAGGCGTGCAAGAATGGTACACCGATATGCATGAGCAGGGTGTCATGTTTCACTACTGCTCCAATAGTCCTTGGCAGCTGTTCCCTGTTCTGGCGAGCTTCTTCAAACTCGGCGGTCTGCCGCCAGGCTCACTGCATCTCAAGCAGTACTCTGGCATGTTGCAGGGCATCTTTGAGCCGGTAGCTGAGCGCAAAAAGGGCACGTTGACAAGACTACTTCGCGACTTTCCCGAACGCAAGTTTTTACTTGTTGGAGACAGTGGAGAAGCTGATTTGGAGGTCTACACGGATCTGGCCATCGCAAACCCAGGCCGCATCCTGGCCGTCTTCATTCGCGACGTTACTACTATGGAGCAACCTGGCTACTTTGATGCGGCATACGATCTCACGAGGAAAAGATTCGGTAGCCTAGCCGTGGAAGGTGGTAAAGTACCCGTCGATGCCAGCGGCAAGCCACGTCAAAACTCTGCACCTGTTACTTCACCAACTGAGGCGAACGCGCCAGCTGGACCTGCTATGGGCACCCTGATCGACTTCTCAGGGGAACCCGAGGAGGCGAAACTGGATGAGGCTGCAGCGCTGGCTCAAGTACGCAATAAGAAGCCCGTCTCAGCCATGGACCTGCTCGGTCGCAAGGCCCCTCCACCACGCCCTTCTAAGCCAGCGGCCCTGCGAGGCGCCTCGTCACTCACCAGCAACAAAGATGGAAACACGTCTTCGGGTGCTCCTCCGCCCATGCCTCCACGCATCAAAACCACAGAGCCTACGTTTACCGTCCCCAATCTATCCCGAGGACCTTCTTCCAAGGCGACGAGCGAAGTCGGCGACAGGACGACACCGTCTTCACCAGATATTGCGCCACCGCTACCCCGACGACGCGGTCCTCCGAGCCTGCGCAACCTGAGCCCTCGTCTGTTTGGTCACAACCGCGGCATATCGTTCAATTCTGACGTCGACTTTGATCCTCTGCCCCCGGCTGCCAATCCTGTCCCCGCAGCGACTGGTCTTTCATACTATAGGTCGGGCTCACGATCTGGCGCGGTGACGCCGTCCGGCTCACCGACGATTGGCGCCCAAGGTGTCAATAAAAAGGTAGACATGTGGCGTCGCCGCGTGGCGAGGGCGCACGAGCAGCTGGAACAGCTAGGTGTGGTGCTGTATACCTGGCGCAAGGGCCAGGATGTGTCGGCGGAGGCAAAGGGAATCATAAAGCGTGCACTTGATGATATGAATAATTAGACTAATGGTTAGAAGTCGTTTGTTTTGTTTTGTTTTTGTTTTCGAGTTGCTGCTTCAATTTGTACATAACACAATGGACTAGATAAATACATAGCACATGTTTATATCGACCACGCAAAAGTGCCGTCGCCTCAAGCAATAAAATCTTCAATGTGGCATGCGGCTTACATATTCTGCTATTTAGAACTCAATTTAGGCGAAATCATATCAGAACTGATTACAGAAACATTGGCCGAAGTTTTTGCCTCCCTAAGGGCGGTAGCACCCGTGCTGAAGTGGTGCATTAGTAACCACGTACCCTAGATCAACCAATGTATCTTGATTCTCGGCCATGATGACTTTTGACGATCTCAGACGAGGCCGAAGCCTCCTTATTTGCAGAGGAAAACCAATAAGCTTGCATTTTAATTGGGAATTGGCATCCATTTTGCAGATCACAAAGGGGTGTGGCATGGCGCAGGTTGTGACATGATGTCATGGGGTTTTGTTGCAAGGCAGCTCAGCCTTACCAGCAGCTGAGGTGACAGAAATTCATATGGATCCGCCATAAGAACGGGGTGAAAATTGCCAGTCAAGACCATACAAGCATTTAACACACACCTGAGAGACGGTTCACACGATGACTGCTCGGATAGACAAGGCCACGGAAGCAGCTGGCGACAGCCTCCCCGCTTACACAGAAGCGCCGCCGTACGCGGAGGCAGCGCCGCAAGCCTCGACGAGCACCCCCGCCGTGCCGCCACAGGGAAAGCCGCCCGACTACAAGCAGGCCTCAGTGACGCCCTACGTGCCCATCCCGACGACGCTGTACGGCATGAGCGGGACGAGGATCTACCGCGGCCTGCACCTGTGCGCCGCCCCGTCCGACAGGGACAGGCTCTTCTACGCCGAGCACCACACGGGCCTGAGCCGCTCCGGCCCGCTGGGGAACCGGCCCGGGGTGCACCTGCACAACGGCCTGGACGGTAAGGCGCCGGTGCTGTCCGCGGCCGGCTACCGCTCGCAGCCGCTGACGATGCAGGAGTCGCTGCGGGAGCTGTGCAACGTGGTGATCTTGCCGCCGCCCATGACCGCCGGCGCCGCCAAGGGCACCAACGTGGGCAGCAACATGACCAACGTGCTCATGGAGCCGAGCGGCGAGACGGAGACGGGCCCGCTGTTTCGTCTCACGCTCGACGTCGGGAGCGGCAGCGCGGACCAGCTGCGGCCGGCCAAGTTTGCCTGGTGCAAGCTCGATGGTAAAGAGGCCGAGGCCGAGAGCAGAGGGAGCAGCAGCAGCAGCAGCAGCAGCGGTTTCAAGCTCGTGCGCAAGCTGTTCCGGGCAGGTGAAAAGTTTGCGGCGCCAGATGGTCCGCGCTGCGACTTCCCCAAGACGGAGGACGAGCTGACGGCGGCGGAGAACGCGGGAGAGAGCACCACGGGGGACGCCGAGGTCGTGGCCGTGCTGCTGCTGGCGAGCGCGCTCAAGCCGTGGGGACAGCTGTTCAGGCTGGAAATGAGAGGGAGCGCGGCGGCGGGCCTGCTCGGCGAGCGCTGCGCGATCATGATTGTGACGACGGCGCTGAAGCTGCATCAGATGCACACACAGGGCAAGACGAACAGGTCGTTCCTCGCCATGCTCGGTGGGAGGAAAGGAAAGTCGAGGCACGGCGGTGGGGGAAATAGAGGTGAGGCGGGAAGTATGGGCTACATATTTTCATAGTTTTTACTTTTGAAGCATTGCATTTGGAGGTGTTGGTTACGCGTATAGTTGCTTTCGTAAATCGAATTGACTCGAAAACCACTTCAGACTGATGGAGTGCAGCAGAAAGTAGATAAATTTAAAGTAATGGAGCGTTTTCAGAGTACATGTAAACCAACCTGGTCGGAATCTCTGTCCTTTCATTTAGCTAGAGGATTGAGATCTCATATATCTAGAACCTGATACGAAGGCCAACACTGCCAAGCCCGATTACGAGACGGCAGAGGTGCTAGTGGCTTACACGGCAACCTCGGGCTATAGCGGGACAAGGCTGATTGGCCAGCGGAGCTCGGGATGCGCCTCTTGGAGCCCGTCCACTGCCGCCCACTGTGTTTATTATGGTTAAAATCTCTGGTGGTCGTCAGGGTGGCAATGCGCCCGTGGCGAAACAAACCATATCACAGCCACATAATAAGGGTCCTCTGCTCCGGCCATCAACTGTCACCAATGCAGATCACCACCATTCGAAGATGTGCAGGCCAAGATCTTGGCCGCACCGCCTCCGCAAGTTCATGACAGTGAATCCCCTTATAGACATACGACCGCCCTAGCCGGAACGATGTGGGATTATTAGGTTTGCTCTACTGAGGGGGATCGCGGACGTTGGGGGCCGCACACCTTTTGCATTTTCCACAAGCGCGTGGACAACTCACAGAAAGCAAAGTCAGGTGTCGACCAGAATTACTGGCAACTAGCCTGTGAAGACAAGCTGCAATCCACCGCAGGGGCCTTCTGAAGAAAACTTGGCGGTTGCGTGTTTCTAATTAAACTAGCTCGTACCTGGCTGTCACGAACCCGCCAGATCTCCACCGTGACCGGCTCTGGCTTACATGGGCTTGGAACTAAGGATTCGGGTCGTATTGCACACCAGGAGGCCCCCCGAATTGTTTCCCTCATTCCCTCTTCTATTCCCGCTGTTCCAAATTCTAGACTTTTGCAGCTGCCGGGGGGCCAGCTTATGCAACTTTTCCATCGAGACCGGTTCTGCGACAGTCGCATAGATCATCGTCACCATGGTCACCAAGCCCAAGACCAAGCCGGCCAGCACCATCAACAGCAATGCCTGGTACCACGTCTCCGAGGGGCGCGTGGACCGAGGCGGCAAGAAGTTCTCGTCCATGCTGCAGATTGACAACACGACCGATAGTCTCATAGTATATGTACGCCGAACAAAAGCCTTTATTCAAAACCCAACTACGCCTGGAAAAACTATACTTACATGTCCCTTTTTTCCCACCAGCCAAACACCACGCCTCCGTACTACTGGCAGTTCCAGGCCATCAACGAGACCGAGGGCCGGTACGTCGTGCGCAACTCGCGCGACGGCGTGGCCAAGCAACTGTCGGCCTGCTTCAACGCCACCGAGACGGCCGACGGAAAGACGGGCATCTGCATGGCGCCCGCCAACGGCGCCGACAAGGCCCAGATCTGGCAGATTGACCAGTGGGGGAGCGACATGACCAAGGACGGCCTGCGCTTCATCAACTCGGCCAACGGCACGCGGTACTGGCTCGACATCCACCAGGGCAACCCGCCGTTTATGAACAACAGCGTCGTCGAGGACGCCGACAAGGGCGACCCGTCGCAGCACTGGTACATCTCGAGCGCGCAGGCTGTCAACGCCATTGAGTACTCGACAATCAGCACAATCGTACGCTTTTTTGCGCCAAGAACATTGTGATGACGAGAAGAGAGGACTGACTAAAGCGGTAGACTTCTACGAGCACGCAATCGACGACAGCAACAACGGCATCGACATCCGAACCGGCAGCGACGACGTCGACGACCAGCAATGCCAGCTCCGGCGGCCTCTCCTCCGGCGCCCAGGCCGGAATCGGCATCAGCGTCGGCATCGCCGTTGTCGCGCTCGGCGTTGCAGCGCTGTTTCTCTGGCGTCGACGTCGTCAGCAGCAAGAGCAGCAGCATTCTCACCACACGCCCACCTCCCCGAGCATCCGCATGGCGCCCAGCACCGCTGGCGGCAGCGGCTTCGGCGGCTTCGGCGGCAGCGACACCAGCAAGCCCCTGCCGCCCCTCGCCAAGAAGACGTACAGCGAGCTGCCCGACGCCGACACCGCCAGCAGCTACAACAACGTGGGATACCATGTGCCGCAGGAGTTGCCCGCCACGACGGCGCGGCCGCCAAAGGAGGCCCCTGTCGAGCGCTACGAGCTAGACTCGACACCGGTTTCGAGATAGCCGAAATTGGCGGGCGCGGATGTGATGGCGGGACAAACGAAAGATTGGGTCTTGGGAAAATTTTTGCATAATTGGCGGGGATAAACTGATTTAATGGAAGATTGAACATACATGTACCAGGAGTTTGGGCGTTGGGATACCCGAAAACATTTACACTCACACGAGGTTTAATATGTCACATACCACAATTTCTTTTACAAAGTGTTGACTTTTATCGTCTAAAGCAGCCACTAAAGTATATATGTAATAAACAGAATAAATAATGCTCAAAGGAACAAGAATACAATAAAACAAAAACGTTTTGTAACCCTGAAAAGAACAGCAAAACCAAAACTATACGCCAAAGGTATATATATCAAGGTCTATATTCATGGCGGTTTCCAATAAAACTAGGCTATGCCAACAAACACATATTTTCTTTCCCATTTTCAAAACTCCGTAATTCATCAAGACAAAGCGCAAGTCGGTAGCCGTAAACAGCTTACCTCGCCTCACCTTGGCGAGCGTCCATATCGCTGGCGAGGTTCATGTGCATGATTGCGTCTGCTGTCCACTCTGCTTCGTCGTCTTCATTTCGAGCCATTTGACTATCGTATAGGTCCATGCTTTCCCGGCCGTCGACACCAGGCAGTCTTATCTGCGGCGCGCCACCATCGTCACGGCGCACAGCTGGCGTGGAATCGAGCTCGGAGATGATTTCGTTGCCTGAGAACCCATAGTCGCTGGCATCCGCGTTGCCTACATCACCCTGCCCTCTAGGAGGATAGCCTGTTGGCGTGGTCTGGTCTTCTGGAATCATGCTGTGGCTCGGAGGTGGCAGAGTAGACATGGTATTATAGCGACCATCATATTCTTCATGCTCAGGGATCTGGGGAGCCGTCTCAACGTTGCGCAGACTTGATGCGCCGGCGGCCAAGATGGCTGAGCTACGCACGCTTCCTGTCGAGTGTCTGTTTTCATCTGGAACTGGTCCATCGCCCATAGCGGCTGGATCAACGTCGCGAATGGCAAACTGGGCCATGGTACGTAGCTTGCGTGTAACCCATCCGGCCAGAATCTTTCCTCGTTGCTTTTCGCCCAGTCGCGATCGTGGGAAATCGCCCTTGCTGACAAAAGCAACAATGTCAACGATGATTTGATGCTCACTGAGGATCGCATTAACAATGACAGGCACAATAGAGGCCAGGTATGCTTTGCGGTTGACTTCAACAAGAACGACAACTAGACCGCCAGCTTGGAAAACAGCGCTACACAGGTTAGCTTCGTCTTATGCATGTGCTCAAGAATGACTTACCAGCCGTTCGCAACAACATTGCGGTGGCACTTCTCCACTGACGATTCAATATCCATTGGGAAATGGCTCAAACCGTTGATCTCGAATGTCTCACCAATGCCACCGAGCACAAAGAGTACCTGCATATCAACCAGTGCGCCACCTGGCCCAATAGGCCTACTGACGTTGTGAAGGAAGCCCAAGTCACCGGTGCGCACATATTGGACTGCAGGGTCCCCGTCGACTGTACGGCCATCGAAGCGCTCGGCATCAAAGATATCCTTGGAACCGTAGAATGATTTCACACAAGCTTCAGAATCGACCCAAATCTCGCCGTATTCACCATCCAAGCAGTGGGCCCTGCTTTCCGGGTTGACAATGGCAATTTGGGTCGAAACTGGTACCATGCCAGAGTCTTGGACCAGGAGAGCCTTCGGATCCGAATCAGAGTCCACAGGCATAATCAATCCTCGTCGAAGTGCCTTTGGATCTAGCCAGAGCTCAATCGGTTCAATACACATGTATGATCGAGACGCAATCATTGGGTTAAGAACATGCGAGTAAACCGTATTGATGGCCGTGCGGTCCAAGCCAGCTTGGGCGAAGTGCAAACGCACCTTTCCGAAAATGTCAACGCGTGGCCGACTCTCCGACGAGATCATCATATTTTTCATTTCGTGTAATGTAAACGCCTTGGCTTGCATCGTGGCCATGGCATGGTCAAGCATTTGTGACGTCGCGTAGGTATCTTTAATTTTATACCTGGCGAGCGTTACAAAGAGTGACATGGGGTTCTGTGCGAATTCGACAGGGGAGAGTAAGTACGTCGGCGTGCCAATGTAGATACCCATCAGACACGAATGAATAAAGCCAAGACCCGTCGTACTACGAACACAGCCTAGAACAGGTCTCGTACTGGTCATTTGGCACGTCTCTTTCTGAACTTTGCACATGCCCATGATTGTGTCGTGACCCAACTGGACAGCAATACGGCGCTGATCCGGGGTCCAATACGTCCAGATGATGACTGGATGGCCGGGTCGAATCCACGCGGGATCGATGGTCAGGCCCAAGTCTCGAAGACCATTGTTCTGTTTCGGCGGCTTTGATGTGTTGAAGTGGCTTGGGATCGAAATCTTAAGGATCTGTGCCGACTGCTTGATGTGGCTAGAGACTGGTTTCAGTTTGATAAGATGATCGACATCATTATTGACCAGGACAGCCTTAACACGGTAATCAGCAACAATGTGCAGGAAAGCGGGGACATCCTCATTCAAGCGATTTTGATCCAGAGGCGCCATGGGAATGATGATGGCGCCGAGGCTGATGCAGGCATGTACTGCAAACACAAACTCTTCAGAGTGAGTGTACATGAGAATCAAGTGGTCACCGGGTCGAACCTTGACCTTGTTCTTCAGATACATTGCGACAGCAGCAACTCGGGAATCAAATTTGCGCCAGGTGATGCCCTTGCCTTCGCGGCCTCTTCCATCAATAGTACAGTAGGCAAGCTCTTCGGGCTGGCGAGCCACACGCCATTGAATTAGATCCGTGATGCAGGAAAAATTGTTTAGTGGTGTGGATGTTCTGTCATCGATTACGACCTCGCGTCTGTCAATTCCAGAATATTGCTTTTCGGAAGTCATGAGCACGTTCTCGCGAGACTCTGATGAAACTTGAGACCAGATGCCACCAATAGGATCAACACCGATCGGTAGATTGAGAACAGCGTGTTCCACACCAAACTTGATGTGTACACAGGGCAAGTTTCCGAGATCAAACTCGCGGCGACACAGCATGTTGCCAATCTCCCGTCTTCCATTTTTCATGACTCTGGGCAACGAATTCGGAGCAGTAATCATAACACAGTATAAGCGAAGGTGATGTTCCTGCATCAGTACCTCCATACAGCGCTCGGCGAGAGAGTCCAACAAAGCCATGTCTGGTTGTCTAGGAGGACCACCAGAGGTCAAAGGAGCCGTTGATGCCGCCGCAGTCTCCAGAACCACGACGGGCAAGTGCTCATCGTTGACAAAAACGTCGAATGCAGAACAATCGTACGTTTTGGGAACGTTCTTGACAATGCTGACAACCATGTGCTGCACGAAGAAGTACCGGTACTCAGCCAATTCAGTTCCGTGCTCTACCCACTCAACCTTCTGTCGAATTCGGTCCTCGTACAAGCCGAGAATGAAAATCTTACCCTCGATGACGGTTCCAAGAAGACCGGTGCGAAGGAACTCAGGCTCTACAGCTGTAGGTGTCGGCTCGCCTGGGTCGAACTTGTACGGACGAGCATGGAAAATGAGCTCTGTGTTCTTAGGTTGAGCCCAGAAGCCGCCCGAGAGTGAGGGCGAATCTACCCAAATTTCGCCGACTGAGTGCGGCGAGGCAAGCAAACCAGTCTCAGGATCAACAACGGCCAAAGTGGCGTCAGGTATAGGAAATCCGAAAGCACCGACACGAACCATTCCCGGGTCGTTGGATCCCTTCTTTCGGGCCTCTGCGCCATATGCAATGACGACGACTTCATTGGTCTTGAGAGCCTCTCGGTCAAGAAGCACTTCGTTCATTTCTGTCTGAGAGTCTTGTGGCTCCTTGGTTGTTGTTGTTCCTCCACCGAGAAGACTGCCGTATCCGTTAGACGTGGCAGGCTTGACTTCTTCCTTCTCGCTGCTAGCGTCTGAATCCACTTCGGCTGCAGACTCTGGTTCTTTCGACTTTAGCGGGACGCCCATCCTGTCTTCACCACCGAGCCAGTCTCGTAGGCTGATGACCATGCCTCCATGTTCTGGGAGACACAGCATGGGTGACACAACGTCGCGCGCTCGAGGATTGCGTAGCGGGCGCAACCATCGATCCGCCAGAACCTCATGGAATTCGCTGTCTACTGTCAGAGTATCAATCAAGCACAATTTGACAGTTTGGAAGTTCGGCTCCATGCCCTTTTTGTAATTTCTAGTCGTCATTGGATCTTGCTGGTAGTTGTAGGCGGCACGCTTCAGGCCTGGATAATCAGCAACCATGATGGTGGCTCTGTACTTTGTGATCAAATGCGCGTAGAGGCCAGGAACATCGACGGCCTTGTTGTCAAACCAGATAGTGGTATGACCACCATATACGGTAAGCAGGACACCAAGAATCATACCGATTCCTTGTCGCGGGTCCAGGTACGACAGGATTGACTCGCTGCGAGAGCGGCCACCGATAAGGCGGCCATTCTTGTCCCGGAGAGAAGGGTTGAAGGTGTCTCCGGGAATGTTGCCAGGCATATTGGCAATAACGGCACTGAGAGTAGCCATTTGATGCATGATGGTGCGATGGCTCAGGACAACTCCTCTCAGATCTCCAGTAGGGGCTCTAGAGAATTCGATATAGGCGAGGTCTGGAACATTGAGACCTGGCATGTCCTCTTTTTTCTTGGGATGATAGCTGCCAAATTCGTTCGTTTTCCACCATTCAACGCCACGGGGCCACGTAAGCTTTTGTGCCGTGATGTCGCGCTGGAAAGCCTTCAAGTTGTTGTCCGTCGTTAGAGCAAGATGCGCTTGCGTCGAAGTAAGAATATAATTGAGACGCTGGTAGTCCTGCAAGTCGTTGATGGGGACTGCGACAACGCCGGCGATAAAGCAGCCCATGAGAGCGATCGCAAAGTCTATAACTTCGGAGTCTCGATAGACGAGAGCAACTCGGTCACCACGATAGAGAGAGCTCTTATCGCGAATGACTTGAGCCACCTTTTCGGCTCTTGAAGCGAACTTGTCCCATGTGATCGAGGCGGTCTCCTTGCCCTTGCCGTCGAGAACCCAGAACGCAGGAGTCTTGGCGATTGTTCTGCCTCGATGTCGCAGCACCAATGCGAGGTTGTCAAACCTGGACATGGCGAGACTTGGGTCATGGGGGTCTATTATGCTGAATGGAACTTCACGAGGTTCCAATGGCAGCTGATATTCAAGCGCTTCGGCCGGCGGAAGGTCGTTGGCGGTCAACATTGGCGGGGCCATTGCGGCCGTTGGGGAGAAGGCTTCGCCGGACGAGTATCGATTCTGGGGGCCACCATAGTCGCCTTGCTGGGCTTGATCATAGTGTTGCTCGCCAGCAAAATCCGAAAAGAACCCCTGCGAATCAAGCAGTGTATGGGTTCGGCTGTCTGGAGGAGGCGGCTGCGAATGAGGGTAGGAACCATGTTGGTCGGGATTAAACGCGTAGTCGCCCGATACCATGGTCTCGCTTCTAGATGGATCCATGGCGCTGCCAGGAACGAGGAAGAGTGAATCACGATGGGTCGGCCCTGGTGGGCGATTTTCTGGTATCGGTACGCCCGGTCGCAATGTCGTAGGATTGTGGTCGGGAGTTGGGGCCCAGGAACCGGGTGAATACGGTTGGTCATCTTGCTGATGATAGCCATATGAACTGCTTCCGGGACGAGGAGGAACAGCGCCGCCCATGGCAGCTACTGCAGCTACCCTGTGTCCATCATTGACGGGGTGGGAAGAGTTGTCGACAGAATGGATTCGGAGGCCAGATTGCGGCGGCGGTACGGGCGGGGGACCATACTGGGAGAGGAGTAAAGCTCGGCGCTTTTGGTAACTGGAGATGGGAGTTAGAATCGCAAAGTCGTTTGCCCTCTTGCGTCTCTCAGAAGGAAATCTTACCCTTTTTCTGTAATGTCGCCTTCCTGCAGGTTTGGTCTTAGCATGCGTCCAATTGGTTTACCGCGTCGGATCAACCGCCACTTACCTCGAGCTCACGCTGGAGATCCCGGAGCCTGGCATCGAGCTCGGGGTTATAATCCGCCATCGTGCGTGCAAGAAGCCGTGCGATGGACAGCGGCAATCGCACAGCGGGTTGTGTTGAGAATTGACTTTTAGACGGCTGCCATGGGAAAGCCAAGAGCGGTTACCAAGGCTGCGAAGTCTCGTGACGTAAGGATCGAGAAAGTGGGCGGCAGGTCTGGCGGACGGCAGCGGGCCAAGGCGACCCTTATAGCGGCTGGAGTGCGCTGGAGAAGCTTCAAGCTAGCTGGGGGTGGGGGGATTACAGGTTCAATGTCATTTGCAAATGTAAACCAACCCAAACTATAGAATTGGCATGACATTTGTAATACGGGATATGAAATATCCTACTACTTTCATGAATATTCGTATCACCGAACAGGTTCACCAAATTGCAGTATATCTGTCACCAAACGCTCGAATACGGGCTCAAAGCCACTAGCCGTTAGCGCTGTGGCGGCTTCTCCGCTGCTGGCCTATACTGGCGGGGCACATCTTCAGGCAAGTCCCAGGGCTAAGCTTGGCTTAGGTGCTTCCCGAACGGAGCCTGCACACCTCTTCAAGAGCCTGAGTTGAAGGATCGAGGCCAGCGAGGCGCAGCTGCTTGGAATGCCGAAAGGTGGAATGGTGGGTATAAACCAAAAGGGCTCCTAGCACCAGTTTCCGCGGAAAGTGGTCCCCGGCAGCCTCATAATCTGCGAGAGCCAACTGAGCACATCTTGGGAAACAGCGAAACGCCTCATGCGATGGATGCAGACAGCCGGGATCTAGCACGGCTACCCTCGTATGAGACCCCTGTTACTCAATACTATACGGCGCCAGAAGATACTGGGCCTCTCAATCTGGCTTCGGATGAATCGGGACGCCAGCGACAGAAGCGATGGACGACTAGATCCAGGACTGGCTGTTTGACTTGTCGGTAGGCGCATAGGCCCTGGTCTTGATGACTGATAACTAACTGTCCAGCAGTTCACGTCGAATTAAATGCGACGAGGCCAAACCAGTGTGCACGCAATGCAGCAAGTCGAATCGGCCATGCCTCAGCTCATCTAGCCAAGCTCCTTTAGGGCTCTCGCCGCCGGTGCTGCCGAGACCCCAAGCTTGGTCAGATCTGGACGTGAGACTGGACCAGTACTTCATTGCAAGCATATCTAGTATTGCGTGTGATGAGTTCAACCATGACTTTTGGCAGCATTACGTCCTTCAGGCCAGAGCTGCTTTGCCCGCAGTTAGACACGCAAGCAACGCGCTGGCCTGTCTGAAATGGACTCGAAATTCCAATGCAAACCTAGACTATACTTTCAAGAAGTTTCTCGAGACGGAGAGCGGCCGAAATTATTCTCTTTCCATCAAGCAGATATTTGACATTATGCAAGCTCCGAGCCCCTCACCAGAAGAAAAGACGACTGTTTTGGTAGCCAGCATATTTTACTACAGATACGCGCTGAATTGGGATAGCATCTGGGGTGTCATCACCAAAAGCTGTCAGCTCATTCGACTTTGGAAATATTGGGAATGCTTGGATTCGGGCCATATATCAAGCCTGGCCTCGCAAGTACTATACTACTTCGTCAAAGCTCAACGCGCGTTTGAAGAGTCATTCTGCGTAACTCGCAAGCAGACGACAAGCAATTCTTGGCTTGAAGCGATTCTTTGGCTACAAGCTAAACCCCCAACATATGCCATGCATGCATATCTGGAAATGGAAATGCTGTATATGAGTCTGCGAGGCATCATGGAGGGGCTTCCTTTCCGGCCATCGAAGATCCAAGTGGAAGCCGCCGCCACGGAGCGCAGGGCACTGCATAATTGCTTTCAGAAGTGGGACGAGCGATTTCAGTCCACTGCTCATCCCCTTCCCCCACAGTACCGCATACATGCTGCGGTCGTGAATGTTAGGCGTGCCCTAGTTGATATCCTATTCCAGATCAACTTGCAAAAATTTTACAATCAGTGGAGCGAGACTTGCTGGGATGACTTTGACCATGATTTTGCTCAGGCCCTAGGCTTGATTGAATCGATTCTGGCTGAAGCCTGCGATATCACGACCCAGGCCTACCGTGATATTCACTACACACCATCCCTCTACAAATCACTAATCTTCATCGCGAGATTCTGCCGCAAGTCGGCTCTGCGACACCGCGCTGTAGATATTGTGCATGCGGCAATGACCAATGCGCTAGCGAGATCATATGTTACGAATATACAGAGTCCAAGGGACAAAAGTCCTCTGGTCAACACACTGAACGTTGACAAATTGATCGCTCTGGAGGAGAGCGCCTGGACAAACGAAAATGCGGGCGCTGAATGCAGTACAAGCAAACGGTGTATACGTAACGAATTTGTATGCAACATGCACCGTGTGGCACGAGTGTCATTTTGGCCAGAGCAAGACAAAAGTGCGGATAGATTTCAGTTTTCTACTGTGGCAGACATTACGCACGGTCGAAAAGGCCAACAATACCATATACGCCGAGTGATGGTGTTTTAAGTTTGTTGGTAAACGCATGTAGCTATGCTCTTTGAGATAATCTATCTCTATGTAAATAAAGAAAAAAAAGGAGCTGAATAGCTGTTAACTACGCCAGAATACTACAGCCGCTGTTCGCTTCGGTGGTCTACTGTGTCTCATAAAGCGAGCTGCCTCTTTTGGTTCGAACCGACTTTGAAACCGACTGACAGGAATTGGATTCATCCAGCAGTTTCATTGGAGACTTGATTGAGATTTGCTACATCGACCCTGGTATGCTTTCTCCCGTTACACTGTATTGGCGGGCAACTAAACCCCAGGTCGTTATACTTGCACCTCTCCACCGCCGGAATTAACTGCGCCGAGCCGCCGACGCCCCCAAATCTGCAAAGCTACTAAAAGGCCCACTGCAAATCTCCAAAACTTTTTTCCTTCATCAACACCATCGTCACAGCTGTCGCAGCTCTGCGAACGCGAAGAAGTCTTTTCGTCCTTTTAACACTAATCATCAGCGACAGTGGCATTCGTAGTACTGTCATGTCATAGCTTGGTCATCGGTAAGCTTGCTCCTTCCAATTCGCAACCACTCCCTCCTCATCCGACATGATGAAGAACACATAACACAGACCTGTTCCGAAATATAATGTAGACGAACATGTTCATTTCTCCTGATTCGATTCTTCCCCACAAACTTTTTGCAATAAATCTGGTCAAGTTTCTCTTCTAACAGATTTTACAGTAGCCTCATCTAGACCACGCCATCGGCAATGCCGCATAGTCAAAATCAGATAATGAATTTAACAAATGAAATACCACGAAATTTGATGCATGCCTCCGTGTTATCCTTTTCTGTCGTTCAACCTCATGTTATTGGTCTTCTCGTTCGCCCGCGCCGCTCATGGACGGCATCCAGTCGCTTTGAATTGTGCAATTACGATGTCTACAAGACGGTGCGCGGTTCGATACTCGTCCACCCGATCGTCAAATGACGCTGCCACGATGCTTCGAACGTTCGCCGGATCAAGGCGCAGATACGACGGCACGGTGTCGTGGGCCAGGAAATCCCACCGCGCTTGCTGATCGGCATAATTGAACGCAGGCAACGGCCCGCACAGCAGCTTCTTGTACTCGGCCGGCGTCTTGGCTCCAGGCACAGGCATGGGGCCGGCTATGGTCATGCCATATGTGATGAATTCGCCTAGTGGTGCCAAATGGCTGCGCACGCGGTTCCACTGCTCGGGGATCACCAAATTCTGCTCCCGATAGGAGAATCGCAGCACGCCATTGGGGGGATCGGCCCAAGCTGCCGTCGTCTCGGCGTCAATCAGCCCCGCGTCGCGCATCTCCTCCACCGCAGACATGCCGCCGTAGATGTACGCCACGTGCATCGTGGCAATGTCCATGAAGATGTGCTTCTGCATCGCCATCAGCATGGAAGCAAACCAAGCACCACCAGGCAAGCCGCCCAGATCAAGCATGCCCGCGGCGAACGCAGAGCCCGCCATGTTGGCAAATGCCATCCAGCGCAGCTGCTCAGGGTGTGCGAGGTAGAGCTTGGTGTAGTAGTCGTAGACAGCAAACACGACATCTTTGTTCTGCTTGGCGGTGCGCCACGGGTCCCAGTCCTGCAGCGAAATGTTGGCGTCTTGCGTTGCGTTTACAATCCAATGCTGCCAGAGCAGTGCCTTGTATCTGCTCGGCGGCAGCTGCGCAGCTCGCGCAGAATCGAGCGCCTGCTGCAGAGCCGACTGATCATACGGCAAGGCTGGATTGACACCACCCTTGGATTCGCCGTTGCCATTCGTCAAGGGCAGGTCGATGTATTGGAGAGTTGGTGTTAGTGCCACAACACTGACGCTGAGCGTGGCAACCAATAGCGCAGCAACTGCACGCATGGTGTTTGACAACTAGCTTCGGGTTTCGCAAAATTTGGAATACTAGGTGATCCTTCAGATAGACTTGCAAACTCTGCAAAACACGGGCTATCCTACATTATTTATCTGCAGAAATATTACACTCTCCTCATGGATTGCATCTGCGGGGAAACGGTGGCTGCCGCGGCTGAAGCTGGCCTGGATCTGGTTGCTTACGGGCCAGAATCATATTCCGCCGATCATTTCTTCTGCAGGGTGGGAAAACTCATATTGCATCCCGAAATACGACAAATTGTCTCAGTCTGCTCGGCGTGATGCCGGAATCTGGAACGGACGAACTGCAGGCGGTAATTACTGCTGCTGAGATCAGTAGTTCATGTGGATAATGTCTGAACATAAAAAGCAATTCATCCCTCTCCATCAAAACTCAACTGTCTCAAGCTAGCTATGACTGCTGCAGAGCGGAGATGGCATCTAAAAGTCTCCTCCGTTTCCTGGTCATCTGCCAGCTACACCTGCAGGCTGCTCCGCAATGCAAGCCACAAGCTCGCCTTTCAGTAAGTCAACACGGCAAGATCCATATTTGTCAACAAAAAGAAAAGCCCATATACTGAAAGAAAAAAATCTAACGGTTTTTCGAGTTCTGAAAAGATCGTCTGCTGCAATTGCTCAATTGGTCGGTGAAGATCGCTGGCAAGATCTGCCATGTGAGCAGATCGGGAATGAAAGCTCGCTCGCTTTCGTGCCTGCAGCACCAAGGGCTTAGCTGTGCACTTATTAAGGTTAGAAGCAGCCATACATGAAAAGCGCAAACCAGTTGAAGGATTTCACGATTTAATTCCAAGGCAAAATCGTATTGGCAGCTGATTGGCCACAGGCAGTCGTTCCTCAACTGGCCTTACCATCTAGCACAGCCACCCAAGCCAGGGGCGGCTCAGCTGCCACTATCGCGAATGGAGACATACCGTGGAGCAGAAGCAAGTCAACCTAACAGCCTCGCCGTCGTATCATTGACAGAAATCCACTCCTCTTCTCAGCTTTCTATCGTGACTGTGAAATGTTGGTTGAAAATAATGTGCCATGATAGCAGTACCATGTCCGTAACCCGACTGTCCTTGTCGGCCTTCCTCAAGCACAGCCTCACTCGGATACTTTCCACAATCTGTTTAAGTATTGACTTGGCGCTCGGCTTGCAAAGTTAATAAATACCAGATCTATCTCCCAATTTTCCGGACTTTTGCAGTCATCCGGCGTCTGCAGTCTTCCGCTGTCGGTCCTCTCTATCCAAAGTTGACTCACACCGCAGCCTACTACACACCTGCCTAGCAGCCGCCTGCCTAACAACCACCGCATATATAGGCAGTCGCTACCTCGCCAAAGGGAACTGAAAACACCAAACGCCATTGAATGCTCATATAGTTTGAGTCTTCACATTTCCGTCACGGATCGTGTACGCAAAGTTTGTTTCGACCCGCTACTCACGACTAAGGAGCAGATTCGACAACGGCTGCAAAGCCTTCCCTCAGGCACCGCACATCCATTCAGCCCTGAGCGCATACTGCTATGCAAAGTTGGAAACGATATCCATGAGCTGGATATTTCCAGTCTCCCGGAAGACTACTTCTACAATGCCGTCGATCTCGGAGAGATGGGAGAGGTCCTCCTCCAGCGCATGGCCAAATTCCCTAGTCATTTAAGTACGTTCGAGAACTTCTCGCAGCATAGAGGCTGATGCTAGTCAAATGAAAGGCTAACTTTTACGCGACTAGGTGTTTTTAATGATTTTCAAATTATGCAAGCGCCTGCGTCAACATTCAAAATCCCGATTTCGTCTGACAAAATTACAATGCTTGCCGTATCGGCGCTGAAGCCAACATACTGGGACTTTTGCTTCGCAGATGGCAGGTCCAATGTCTGCTGCTGGAACGCGAGGAGCACTTTGCCAGGTATAACTCACAGTGGCGATTATCTTCAAGGCGGTGATCTGCTTGACTACATCAAAGTCAACGAGGCAAGACTGACCGACAAGGAAATCTGTGTCTTCATCTCCGGCTGGCAGAAGACACATATTACCAGATTCCTTGGTACACACCCAGCAATGATGGTCGCAGATCACGTCGATAAGGTATGCTGAAGTTCTCCTTTAATTCGATTCAGAATATTCTTCAGGACAATACTAACTATACTCAGATCCTGTATATTATTCCTGTTCCAATGGACGCTGCCACGATTGGAAATGCCACGATCTGCTGTCCTCTCGTTTTCAAGCGTGAGGATGAATCGATCATTTTTTCTATCCTTTCCAAGGCATCAACTGACACTGGAAAGATGGCCAGTGGTCCTACGTTGTCCAGTTCCGCCTGGATCGAGGCTATTAGTCGTGCAGACTTTTCGATTGCTGAGCCCCTTCCTAGCGTTGTTGCTGGTGAGTCTTAATCCACATCAAAGTGCATCCTTCACTGCCCTGACCGTGTCAAACATAGACTATCAGCAAGCTCAAGCAGAGACTCTTGACATCACTACATCTGCTGCAGCACTAGTATCCCACGACAATGCTCTGTTCATGACGAATGCGACTACCATCCCGCCACATCTTGGTATGAGCGAATCGCAGGTTGTCAAATTTGGCACTGGCTTGCAATTCACTACAGCCGATAACTCACAAGTCGATTCAAATCACGCTGTCTCTACAGTCTTGCCATGCATCTGGGGTACCGAGTTTCAAGGACCTATGCTGCTAGCAAACGGCGCTTGTCCGTCGAATGTGCCATTCACTTCCACCGCCGCGCTTCTGAGCTACTACGAGCAACTGAAGTCTGTCGTTTTTGTGGTGAATGATCGTATGACAGATAATGCACGTAATTTGGCTCCTTCTTACAGAATGAATGCCGTATTCATTGTGCAGCCACAGTCCGCAACGCAGTCCGGGACTGGGGAGGACGTTCTTGATTACCTCAATTCGGTCAACATCAACGCAGTGACAGCGCTTGCTGGACCTCAAGCACTGATCTTGATTCAGCTTGCGAAGAGATTTTACTTTTACCGAGGCATCGCGAATCGCGCTCATCTGAATACGTCGCTGCTCGAATTTGGTTCCGAAATCACGTCTATTGTTGAGACTGCAGGTCTGGCGGCGTTGCTCGAGCCCACAGCAAGGCGCATCTGTAATCTGGGAGACGGCTCTAATGCGGTTCTCCTGCCAGTTTCGCAGCGGTATGTCAGGCCTAACGACCTCGCTACGTTGCTGTCTGGTGCTTCAACTCAGCAGGTCCAAGCCATGGAGGATGATATATCAGCGGCCGTGCCGCAATTACAGATGCTGCTTAACGAAAAAGAGCTTTTGGTCCTTTCCCATGTCATGGTGCAAGCCTTGGTTGCAAAAGAATCCGAAGCCACCAAGGACGCCAGAACAGCATATCTTGACTTCCTGCAAACGAACTGGGACACCCAAGATCAGGACGCGCTTAAGCAGAAGGCGTTTTTACGAGGAGAGTTGAAAAAGGCAACCCAAAAGATGCAAGTCGCTCTGGAGCCTGCCATTTCCAAGCTCTCAGCAATGATCTCTTTCCGAACGAGTTCCAAGAGAACACACGATTTGAAGAGGCTTCAGCGTCAGAGCACCATCAAGGGCAATGTGCAAGCAGCGAAGGAAATGACCTTTGAAAAGCTGGCTGATTATCTGGAACAATATGCTTCAGATATGGGTGTCATGGTGCTCAACATTCAACACGGCCCTTTCGCAAGGCTCTTGGCCAATTTGACCAACAACAGGATTGACGCCAGCGACTGTTGTGTTCTCGATTCACGCATCCTTTACTTGGAAGGGGTGGATGCCGGAATTATTATGGAACAGTCTCAAAGCTCTCACAGTGGACCTCTTCGGAACCAAGCCGGGCCATTGGTTCCAATCATGTCAATGCCGTACCTCAACCAAGGAGCAGGCTATGATGGCTCGATGTTGGCATGGGTATGTTGGGATGAGTTTGTCAACCTTAAAACCCCCTTCGAAACACGGTGGATGGAAAAGTGTAATGATGCCCATATCTCTGCACTGCGCATTATTATGCGCGCCACATTGAGCAGCGCAGTCATTTCGCGCGACTACAACATCAATCCCGGGGCGCCTGAGACAGGCCAGCTCATGGGCGCGCTGCTGATGGCATCCATGGTGAAGCTGGCAGAAACCAAACATACTACTCCTGTCGAGGTGGAAGATGCCGAAGACACAGTCACCAAGCTTATGCGGGGGCTGTTTGGTAATCTTCTGACAGTTGCAGGCTCCGGCGTGCGTCCACTCAGCATGTCATGGCAACTGTTTGGACAAGTACCACAACTAGATATTCCCAGTACCGATCAGGAATGGCTGTGGTATCAGAATGTGGTCTTCCTGTACCCTTACACAGGCTGGCCCTTGGCAAAATTCTATCGGAACTTGCAGAGCTTGCTCGACAAGCTAATTGTGCGCGTGGTAACAAAGGGAGAGGATGTTTCCAATGCCAAGAGAGATCGCATTGCTGATATGGCTCAATTCTGCCGGCTCAGGAACATCCAGCTCGACCACTGTCGCACAATCATTACCGTTCTTATGCGCATGCTTACAGAAGATGTGGATAAGGCTGTGTGTGCGCGCCGTCTGCTCGAGTATCTGCCAGAAAAACTCGAACGACAGACAGAGTCTTATACTCGAATGCTACAGTACCTTGATCATCTGTCCAAGGGCGGTCAGCGTCGCAGTGCTGATGATGCGATTGCTGCGAATGTATATACCCGTCGATCGGCTGTCTTTGCCGCTGTCAAGACGCAAGTTGCTGAGGCCTGCAAAGCCTCCGATTGGGAAGCAATTAAAGATGGCAGCAAGGTACTGAAGGAATTGCAAAAATCCACCGCCGAGAATTGGCAGGTGCCCTGCTCAGCACTCAAGGTGCAGGGTGCCAACATCTACGAGAAACTATTGGCCGCCGAGATTCCGACCGATATGATGGACCAGCAGCAAAAGGCAAAGCTCGACACATTGACGCGGCAGGTTCTCGGAGACGCAGAGATTTCGCGTATTCCATGGCAGGTCGGTAAAAGCGGCCAATTTGGAAGTGACATTGAGCCGCTCGACGAGGCATTTGTGCACGCCATACTGGTAGGCGAAAGTGTAAAGCTTGCAGCACACCAGCCCTCGGGCACCGCCCAAAATCCCGGGCTAGTACCGATCGAACAATTTGAGGACGGTTCCCTGGACAAATACAAATCGTCTCTTGTCCCGGCATTTGTGGAGAAGATGGAGAGACAAATGACAGCGACGCATGTATGTGCGATGCTACATATTCCCGAAGAGACCCTACAAGTATTTGCCAAGGCGCTGAATCCCAACTTTTCCTGGGACGACTTGGGACCCAAATTCAGAGCCGTTATCATGTGGTTGTTGGAGAATCGATCAGGCCGTATCGAGAGTCAACCTGTGAAGAAGCTGTTCAAATTAGCTTGAGGATAGCTGGAGTGGCATAGGCGTGCGGGAACAATTATACAACGAAGTACAGTAGTTAGCCAATTGGCGGAGCCTGATATCACGGATACTAATTCCTCAATAATGACACTACTGGTACATTTCCCTTGTCCGTGCGCCCGTTAATTTATTTCCTATTTCGTCTGACTCCTGCTGCATCCCCCGATGCATGACATAACGCAAAGAAGCTCATGCCAGCAGAAGACCCTGCCAGAGGCCACAATCAGTTGGCAAGGTTTCGACACACAGACAGGCAGCTGTTTCAGCGGCGGAGGCAGGGTAGCGGCGCGCCGCCCAAGTGCCATCTCCACTGATGAGCAAACGGGCCGCGGCCGTAGCATTTGGTGAGGAGACGGCAATGTGGGACGAAGGACCAGCGCATGACGCCAAACCCAAAGCGTGCGGGCGCTCTGCAACTCGTTGATGGGAAAAGTTTGGGCGAGAGAGATCTCGCATGCAGGGGAGGGAGCCGGGCGCGGGCGGGCGCTCTGGGCGGCGGCGCTGGAGGTTCCCCTCTAGTCGAGGATGAAGAGCTTCCTTGCCCTTTCAAGGTATGCGTATGTAGCTCTACGGCGCCACGCCTCACCTTGTATCGCGTCGCACGCCCAGAAAACAATAAAGAGGCCAAGCTCGGTCTGGAAAAGGCAAACAAAGAAGAGGCACCACCAGCAACCACCAGGAACCAGGAATCACGTGCAACCATCTCGATGTAGCTCAGCCGTTTTGGAGACAGGAAATGGTTGGCAGCCGCTGCTTGCAAACCAAAACTCTGTCCTTTCTTCGCATTTCAAAAAAAAAAAAAAAAGTCGCGAACCAGGGTCAACCTCGTCGGGGAACCAGGTCTCCATTGTTATACTGTTTGTTTTCCCTTGTGGCTACGGCGGCCGTGTAAGCCTCCTCCATCGGCGACCCCGGCGCCGCCTGGCTGGGGTGGGCTGGTCCCATCTGCTTGCTCTGCTAGCTACCCGTCGGTCCAAGGTGCGGGTGCAGCTTTGCTTCTTGCGCCGCGCGTGGCTTCTGCAACATCACAAGTGTCTTTAAACTCTTTTCTTTCTATCAAACATCATCACCAGATGAGATAAACATGGCAGACCAAGCCAGCCCCTCGTTGCAGGTGATTGTCCTGGTAAGTCGCCAGCGTCCGCTGATGAGAAAAAGGGCTGAAGGGAGAGAGGGAGAGAGAGGTCTTGGCCTGTTGGCCGGGGCTGGCTGAATGTAACGGCGGGTGCTGCCTAGCGCCCGTTGTTCGCGCTTTGGACGATGAGGTCTGGCGGAAAACTTTTGGCCACGATGAAAAGCCCAACGAGAATTCAACGGCGAAATTCATTTGCTAATTTTCCTTTGTGCAGGGCGCTGGAGGCGGACCGCAAGAGTCCAATGTCACTGCCTTCCTGGTTCGCTCGATAGAGCAGGATTGGCGCAAGGGCTCAATCGTCGCCGTCGATGCTGGTGTTCATCTCTCGGCCATCACTCGCCTCATCGAGGAGGCGACTCCCTCACCCACGCCATCACCACCTTTCACCTTGACCTCGGGCCCCTTTGCAGGCTTGCGGTTACCTCACAGCACCGCGTCGGCGAATGCGGCGCATGTCACACGGTCGCTCGTGGACACGTATCTCATCACACACCCGCACCTGGATCACATCTCTGGGTTCGTCATCAACACGGCCGGGCTGCCGGGCACGCGACCTAAGAAGCTCGCGGCGCTGCCCAGCACCATCCAGGCGTTCAAGACGCACATCTTCAACAACGTCATCTGGCCCAACCTCAGCGACGAGAACAATGGCGCGGGGCTCCTGACATATCTGCGGCTGGTCGAGGGCGGCAGCCCCGCGCTGGGCGACGGCGAAGGCAAGGGGTACTTGGAAGTCTGCGACGGCCTGCAGGTCAAGACGTGGAGCGTGAGCCACGGCCACTGCATGGAAAAGCATAGCCATCGCGGGTCGTCGGCCTCGAATCCCTCAACGCGGTACGGGAGCCACGATGCTTCGAGTTACAGCTACACACCTCGGCGAGACACCTATGGCACGCCGCACATACAACCCATGTCCAGGGCTCACTCGCTTGTGAACCAAAATAGCTTCACGAGTGGCTCTTCACCGCGACTGTCCAACGAAGTGGAGCGCATCTGCGTCTATGATTCGAGTGCCTACTTTATCCAAGAGCAGACAACTCGTCGCGAAATTCTCATCTTTGGCGATGTTGAACCGGACAGCGTGTCGCTAAGCCCACGGAACTTACACATTTGGCAGGAGGCTGCTCCCAAAATAGCAACTGGGTCGCTCAGCGCCATCTTCATCGAGTGCAGCTACGATGACTCGCAGAGCAACGACCGACTCTACGGTCACCTCAAGCCCGTATTTGTGATTGAGGAGCTCAAGGCACTAGCGGCCGAAGTCGAGGTGGCACGAAAGCTGCGCGCGCTCGAGTCCAAGAAGCGCAAGCGGGTGAGCATCTCGGAGGAGGGGCGCGACCGCGGCCGCAACTCTGTGCCACGCAAATCTGCCCCCACCGTCGAGGATCCCGTGTCACCCAAGTCGCTCAAGCCGAGCATGCGGGCGACAGATGTAGTCATGAAGACGACCGACGGGACGGACACGCCGCACATTGCGACACCCACCGAGGAGCTGTCGTTGCACGACACAAACTTTGGTGCCATGACGCTGCCCCCGGCGGCGACGTCCTCGCCTCGCCCCCTCCGAGGGCTCAAAGTCGTCATCATACACGTCAAGGAGAATCTGTCAGACGGCCCCGCGCCGGGCGACGTTATTCTGAAACAATTGGAGGAGTACGAAGAAGAGGCGCAGCTCGGGTGCGAATTCGTCATTTCCAAGTCGGGCCAGTCGTTTTATTTGTAGCGGATGAGATACCAGGTCTGTTCATTGCTTTTACTCTTATTCATCGGATATCATGCATGCGTTGGGTAATATTGGTTATGAATCAAAGTTTCTTGGGTAATTGTTAGGCTTCTTCATTTGTTTGGTTTGCTTTCGGTGTATTAGTATCTACTTCTTATCTTCTGGAATATCTAGAACTTGGGCGGCAATCTATCTTTAATTCACAAACGCATTTGCATTTTCTCGTTCCCGAATTTAATCTTTCATGATTTCGTCGGTCTAAGCTTTGCGCTCAGGGAGCTTCTCATAAGCCTCCAGACCGCCAAGTTCCTCCTTGAACTTGGGACGCGTGAGCTCCAGACCCTGGGTGGTGCGGGAGTAAGTAATGCCACCAAGACGGCCCATAGGACGCAGAATCTACCTCTGGTCAGAACAGTAGTAAATATTTCAATTGAGACAAATTCACTTACAGCAGGATCAACAATGTTCTTGTCCTCGTTGAGCGCGTCCTCGCGCACCCAAAATCTCGTGCCCTCGACAAAGACCGTGGTGCCAGACTTGCGGCCCGGCTTGGACCTGCTATCCCACTCCCGGAACGATTCGAGCTTGGCCTCGACACTAAAGACGGCCTCCTTTACGCGCGCGCACTTGACCGTCTCGCAGGAGTAGTCGGGCGTCAGGCCGCTGACGCGCCACTCGTCGGCGCCAAAGGGGGCGTCGATGCTCGCCGAGTTGGCCGCCTCAATGTACGTCTCCGAGATGATGTTGATGACGCACTCCTTGGAGTCGAGCAGGTTCTTGAGCGTGTCCTTGGCCTCGGCGACGGCCGACGAGAAGCCAATCATGAACGTGGGCGGGTCGTGGGTGACAACGTTGAAGTAGCTAAACGGCGCGAGGTTGGTCACGGCGCCGTCGGCGCTGCGCGTGCTCACAAAGGCAATCGGGCGCGGCGTGATGGCCGAGATGAGCAGCTTGTAGTTGAACGGCGCCGGCCGGCCCTCGGCGTGCGGATCAATGGCGACGTGCGGACGGCCGGCGCCCGCGTCGGGCAGGTCGTTGCGGCCCTGGCCAAACTTCCAGTTTGGGTCGGCCGTCTTGGTGTAGTGGAAGCCCTGCTCGGCCTCCCAGCCGGGACGCGACGCCTCGACCTTTTTGAAGTCGGGGTGTGGGTTTCTGTTGATGCTGTCGGCCATGGTTGTGGACAATGGCCGGATAGAGGTGTATTTTGCGGATGAGGCAACACGGCGGGTTAACGAGAAGCAATGACGAAATGAAGAGGATGAGTATACACGAGCGCGGTGCATAAGGAACATGCAGTCTATTTCAGCGAAATTCTATAAAGCGTCCGCAGGGGTGAAAAAGAGGTAAGATGCGTGCCTTATAAAGAACTTATCAAGCGATTAGACGTTCCGCGGCTCTGGTTGGTGCCGGCATGGGCTTGTCTTGCGGCGTCCGCTCGGGTTGCAGTCCGGAGTCAGGGACCCCGCCATGTCTCTAGTTTGATGGTGGATAAACGTCATCGTTTATAACTAACACAGCAGCATGATGACAAATTCTGTGTTTTTAACGCGGCCTATTTGTGCAAGGTTATTTACTTCTGAGTCTATTATTTACCAATATCTCTGCTCTGATTCAAAGACATTGGCACCAACCTGGTCCGAATTCTCGTCTAGTGTCCACCGTTCCGGTCGGGTCGCACTAGGATTGGTCAGAATTGGCGCAGGCAAACCTGGCTGAGATGGCCGTCTCAAGATTTAAGTAGTGGCGTTCTGTTGTAGAGATTATACGTTTTACACGCCAAAAACGACACAAATGGTGTTAATCCCGACGCTTCTTGTGTGTAGGTTGTGGTGCGTATCTGCGTGTTGTAAGACGGCTGCTGTTATTACTACAACAGGTCAAGAGCATTTGGACAAATTGGGAATGAGTGCAGCCAAGATAAGTATCTTGGATGCTTCCAATATGTAAGATGGCCCATTGGGCTAACTTGTATTTTGCGCGTGGGCTAAACAACCCCTTTACTAATAACTAGTGTGACTATTCCGCAAGAAAGGCAGCCGAGATTCCCACCTTTAACATTTTGAGAGACGCTGGTTGTAGTCGAAGTCTACCTTCTTCTTCTGGGAGTGCTGTTCAACGTGGCCCTAGACCTTCGGGCAGATCAATCAGTTTTCCCTCAATCATCAAATAATGGCCTTTTGACACAGGCGTCTACAATTTTGGTGGTCCAGCGACGGCCTAATTTTGTTCTCATGTGCCTAGTTGCCCTCAACGCCGTAGAATTTAACCTTTGGCTAGTCCCGTCTTGTCCCCATTCTCCGTTCACCACGCAATCTCACCGCCGGGATTCAGAAGCATCACGCGAGCCTGCGTCAACTATTATGACTTACTATTATGCTCTACACATGTCACCCATCTCACCTTGGTGTGCCGTCCGATGAGGTGATTGGTCGGTTCTGTAGTGTCACTGAGATCTCCCGTTGTGAATGCGGGGAACATCACTAAAATGGCCCGGATGGATGGGTGGCACTCCTTTGAGGTGTTGGGACACTCGGGGTCTGGCCGCAGTAAGCTTACAACTATAAAGGCAACAATTCCAACCATGAAATAGAAAAGAGCTGTCTTAGCAACTTCTCTCTTATTTCTGCATATCTGTTATTTGCTGCATCTTTCTTACTGTGCCGGACACAGGAGACATTACAACGAGCCACATACACACATCTATACCTCACACAATAAAAACACATACCACAATGCCTCCTGCTAAGCTCTCTACCGCTTCTCCCGCCTTTATGCTTCTCGGTGGCGTCTCCTCGCTTCCTAGCGGTACTCTTGTCCGTGGTCTCCTCAACAAGCCCAAGGCCACACCTCAGCGCTTCCGTGACGTCGAGGCCGAATGGGACTTTTTCCAACTCCGAACTTATGGTGTTGGCATTCCTGAGCGTGCGTCCAAGATGAAACGCCGCAGCGAAACCGGCGACCGCGCATGAGTCTTGTTACTTGCACAACCACATTTGCAACGGGTTTACGATAGCGACATGGTGTTCTCAGCTTCACACAAAGCGCTCTGAGAGTGTACTTTGTTATTTGTACATATTTCCACGGATTAGTTTTGCTTTTTGCGCAATCTTATGGTTCATTTATTCAGAGACTTGTCAAAGTGTTCTAGCGTTGGATTGAATCTGATCTACACTGACGTGAGCTGCATAATACCCCAGAGTAATACATCTTGGCGCGGCACGCTACACCACGTTATGCCTAAAGAGGTTTGACACGGCCTTGACGGTGCATATGTCATGCCAAAGGCTAAAAGCAATGAACTGCGAAACTCCAATCTTGCATTACCCCGCTGACAGGATTGTACTCTTGCTATTGAGATAGACAGCCTTCTCAGTGGTTCGACTTTACCGACTTACACCTATATATTTAGCCCAGCATACGAGGCATACCAGAACTGCACAAGAACTGTTCCATAGCGATCAGAGCTTACTCTATCACATTTTAACTATTCTATTATTTCGTAATATGCAAGGTTATGAATGTGATATACTAGATAGATGACATGATTCACCCACCAGTCAGTATTCTGCCTTGGGACTCAACCCAGCAGCTCGCACCGCCTGCGACACCAAGACCCACCCAAGCTCTACAGCACCACAACTTTTTTTTTCAACTTCGCCGATGACTGTATGCTCGCCTCTACACCCATACTCGCTGTGACACATCGACGAGGGGCTCCAATGTATTTTAAGACGCTATCTTAGCTTTCTTTGAACGTCTCTCTCGTTCTTTCCTTCTCCCATGGAATCATGGGGTATACTACAACGCAACTCTACATTCTTAGCCCTTCATTTTAAATCACATCGCCCCCGCGATATTTGCATTCGATATTTTTCTCGCCACGCGACATTCGCTGCGCCGCGACGACCGCAACGATATACCCTACGCCCGCAAGCGCTCTGCTCGGCAGCGTCTGTCCGTCTGGGTTCGACTTTGATTGACCGACGACCACGCAGCGGCACCCAAAAAGATCCCACAACAATGTCGACCACAGTTGAGCTGGCGACGGTGCCGACGGCCGACACCCCGGGCACCTGCATATACGTACACCACGAGAAGCGCTCCTACGTCTTCGGTCATGTGGCCGAGGGCACGCAGCGCGCATTCTCGAGCCGCAAGCTGCACCTCGGCGGCACCGAGCACATCTTCCTCTCCGGCGCCGTCGGCTGGTCGCAAATGGGCGGCCTCGTCGGCTACCTGCTGAGCGTTGGCGGTGCTCTGGACGCGGCCAAGGATTTCCGCGCGACGGAAAACTCGAAGCGCGTCGAAAAGGGCCGGAAGCTGCTGCGCCAGGTGCGGGACGGGAGCGTGACGGTCCACGGCGCAGACAACCTGAGCCACATCCTCGCCTCCGTGCGGCCCGTCATCTTTCGCCAGCCTGTGTCGGTACGCGCAATGGAGCAGAGAGATGACCCGCGCGGTGCCGACCCTGCGCTGACGGCACCGGACTGGGAGGACGAGTCGATCCGCGTATGGAAGGTCCCGGTGCGACGCGCCCGCCCGAGCAGCCCGACGAAGCGACGACGGAGCAGCGCGGCCAGTGATACGAGCAGCAATGGGAGATACAAGCCTGCTGCGGAGCCTTCAGACCCTTCCGTGGCGCGACTGGTCATGGAAAGAATAATGTTCAACGGCAGCCACGACAAGGCTGTACTGGTCCCTAAGAATATCAATGAGCTGACACCAGACGACGAGGCCATCCTGATTGAGGGTACCAGCATGCGACGCTATACGGGGCCATATGGGTCCGATGCGCCCAAGTCTTTCAGCAACGGCGCCAGAGCTTGGGTATTTCCGGATCCCGAGGCCGCTCCTCCCAAGGGCGACGCAGACGGTATTAACGCTATCACGCACTGCGCGCTACCACGGACCTCGTACTCGGAAACGTCTATGAGCTACATCATGAAGTGCCACGAGCGCCGTGGCAAGTTCAATGCGCAAGCCGCTAAGGAGCTGGGCGTGAAACCCCAAAACTTCAAGCTCTTGACAGCAGGCGAGACTGTCACAACGGAAAACGGCACAGTCGTCACGCCCGATATGGTTCTAGGGGAGCGCCAGCCTGGTAAAGGCATCGCGGTGGCAGACATCGGCAGCCGTGAATTTCTCGAAACATTCTTTGAACGCCCAGAGTGGACAATCACCGAAATCATGTCGCACGTCACGTCAATGTACTGGATACTAGGCGATGGCCTGGCGTCGGATCCCAAGATTCAACAATACATCAAGGCGCATCCCGACATTAAGCACATTCTCTGCTCTCCCAACACGTGCCCGAACATGGTCAGCAACCCCAGCTCAGCCGAGATGCTCGCGAAACTTCGTCGCATTGACCCGGAGCGGTTCCCCTTTGTCACATTCGACAACACCGTGGACTATGACACGCCCGAGGGCATCTCGTCTATTGAGCTCGGCCGGGCGGGTCATAAGCTGCAGCTCATGCCCCGCGTCTTCTACAAAGACGACTCCATTGCGCCTTTTACCGATCTGGGGATTGCGTTCAACTCTGTCGAGGAGGAGGCCCTGGAGCTCGCCCAAAAAGCCAAGGCCAAGGCCACCGACCCCGAGTTCCTGGCGCGCATCGAGCGCCAAGAGGCCGACATACCCAACCGCGACGCCGAGATCATCCCGCTCGGCACCGGCTCCAGCGTGCCCAACAAGCACCGCAACGTGTCCGGCACGCTGATTCGCGTTCCCGGCATCGGCAACTACCTCCTCGACTGCGGCGAGGGCACGCTCGGCCAGATCAAGCGGCTGTTTGGTCCGGACGGCGCAGCCGCCGTCCTGCGCGACCTGCGCTGCATTGTCGTCAGCCACCTGCACGCCGACCACCACATGGGCATGACGACGACCATCAAGGCGTGGCACGAGCAGACGCTCGCCGACAAGCGCGGCGACGCGCTGCTCGCCGTCAGCTGCATCGGGCGCTACCGCACCGTGCTGCAGGAGATGTCGCAGGTCGAGGACATTGGCTTCCACCGTTTGCGCTTCCCCAGCTGCGCGGCCTCATCGCGCGAGCGCGACCCGGACCTGACCACCGCCGCCGACCTGGCCGCGCTCGGCGCCGCCGACTCGTTTGGCCTGCGCGGCATCAAGCGCATCCCCGTGGCGCACTGCTGGCGCGCTTACGCCACCGAGCTCGAGCTGACCTCGGGTCTGCGCGTGGCCTGGTCGGGCGACTGCCGGCCCTCGAGCAGCTTTGCGCAGGCCTGCCGCGGCGCGCACCTGCTGGTGCACGAGTGCACGTTTGCCGACGACATGCAGGACCACGCAAAGTACAAGATGCACAGCACCTGGGGCGAGGCGCTCGGCGTGGCCCGCGAGATGCAGGCCCGCCGCACGCTGCTGACGCACTTTTCGCAGCGCTACGGCAAGGCGGACGCGCTGCAGCACGGCGGCGAGGATGACGCGAAGCCCGGGGAGGGGGGGGAGAGGGAGGCGTCGGTTCTGCTCGCCCACGACCTGATGCGCGTGAAGCTGGGCGATTTCCAAAAGGCGGCGTGCTACCTTCCTGCGATTGAGAAGTTCATGTCCAAGACGGGCGAAGCGTAGACGCTGGCTGGTGGTTTTTTTCGTTGATAGACTTTTTGTCCACTCTGATATATACCCAATAGACGACAGAATACTGTACAACTCTTCTTTTACAATTATCTTTGGCATGCTAATTGTGTGCCAGATTGACTGTCTGGTGCCAAGTACAGCAGCACAATTCTCACTACTCTGTCTATGCTCATCAAGTTTCTACCAATCTAGCTCTCAAGGAAGAGAAATACCTCTCTCGCCACTCCGCCCATAGACCCCGTCGCCTCTTTCTCTCGCCATCTGGCCAGACCGCATCAACCTCACCACATACGCATCACCATCTTCCCGCATCTCACCCAGCCTGCGCTGGCTGTCGCCGTCCCACGCTGCGCCTCGGCACCGGAATCGCGCTGCTCCAGGGCTTTGCGCGCGCCCCGGGCACAGGCGTCGGCGGCCGTCGATGCATGCTCTCCTCCCGCGTCGTCGTCGTCGTCGTCGTCGTCGTCGTCGGTGTTGTTCCTCGTCGCAGCGGCGGCGGCGTCATTGCCGCCGTGGAATCGCAATTGCTGTATGCCGACGACACCGACAGCGGCCGCGACGCCTCTCTCTGGTCCCCGGAAAACACGGACGAGGCGGCGGCGGCGGCGGCGGCAGCAGCAGCCCTGCTCGCAGCAGTGCTCTCAAGACCGCGGCGGCCCTGGATGTTGTCGCAGTTGTTGTCTAGGACTGGAAAATGCCCATGTCAGTGTACGGCTGGGAGAGAATTTGTGGAGGGGGTCATAGTTTGCGACAGCGGCTTTTACCTGGAAACGCGGACATGTCGGTTGCTGGCGTTGACACGGGAGAATAGCCGTTGACGCAGCGAAGAGGCGGCGGCCAGTGGTGCTGCGCCGGCGGGATGCTCGTCGACGGCGTCATCGCGGTGGGAGGATCATGGTCGTTGATCGTCCACGGCTGCTCGACGATGCTGCCTCTTCGCTGCCGCTCTTGGTCAAGTTCATCCGGCAGATTGATCGTGGCCGTCGTCGTGTCGATGCTCGAAACCGAAACCGCTCGCGTCCGCCGTTGCCATCCCAACAACTCGTCCCTCTTTCCATGCATCTCCGCCGACGCCGGCGCCACGCTCACCGGCAGATACTGCGAATAACCCTCCCTTCTCGTCGTCCTCCTTCTCCTCTGCCACCGTCCCGCCACGTACCCATCCTCATCCACATACCCATCATCCTCCTCCTCCTCCTCATCCTCGTCGCTCATCACACCCACATACTTGTCCACATCCACCTCCCGCATCGGCGGCAGCAGCGGCATCGGCCAGCCTCGGCGCGTGTACTTGCGCTCCTCCTCGCACTCTTCCAGACTCCTCCGCAGCGCCGCCGCCGCCTTTTCCCTCCCACCACCAGCACCACCGGCACCGGCACCAGTCATGTCCGCGCGCAGCGCCAGCACGGCCGGCACCAGCAGGTCGCTCTCGCGCGGATGAGGCGCCTCTTGGCCGCGCCGTAGCACACGTCGATCCAGGCGTCCACCATGCGCAGCAGCAGCGGGCCGTACGCGCGCCGCGTGCACGTCACGTCCTGCGCGTGCTCGTGCCGCGCCAGCAGGCTCGTCCGGAGGTCCATGAGAAACTGCACCGAGCCGCCCACGACGGCCAGCTTGCACGCCAGGCAGCATCGGTGCCGCGCCAGCGTCGGCACGCGGATGGGGAGTGGCCGCCGCATCTCGTCCTCCCAGCGCGTCCGGCCCATCCAGAGCACCGAGATGTGCGCCATGCTCTCCAGCCAAAACTCGACCGCGGGATTCTCGACGCTCTTCTTCTCTCGTCTCGCCCTCCTCCTCTTCCTCTTCCGCTCCCGCTCCCTCTCCCGCTCGCAGTAGTAGTAGTAGTGCACGCGCAGAGGGTCGACGTAAAAGGTGCTCTCGCGCGTCACCAGCGTCATGAGCGCCATCAGCACGCGCGGGTTGAGGTCGCGGTGGGCGTCGCACAGCGCCGCCGCCTCGTGCGCCTGCAGCAGCTCCTGCGGCTTGGCGAGCTCGCCCCGGAAGAAGACGTCGGCGAGCAGAGATAAGGTGCCGGGCCGGCAGATGGCGGCCGACTGGGCGGCGGCGGCGCGGAGGTGTGCGACGTGCCGCTTCTGGATGGTGAGCCACAAGTCGCAGGCGGCGAGCGTCTTGGTCGTCGTCGTGGCGCGCTTGAAGAAGAGGATGCGCGCGAGGGCCTCGACGGCCGGCGGCCTCAGGGCGGCAAACGGCTCAATGTCGTCTTGGATGTCCGGCATGGTGGGCGAAATTGGTACTAATGATTCTCAGTGTTTGAAATGTGTGGTTGAGGATGACAACTATTGATATTATTGAGCATGACAATTGCAGCACACCCATGGATTGGGAGGGGCGAGGTAGACTACTTGTAATCTTGGTCTGATACATCTTGTTTGATCGAGGAGGCAGTTACAGATGCTGATTTGCGTCGTCACAAACGGGAAGCCTTTGTTTGATATCCGTACCGTCTTCATTGTTGAGTGCGCAAACCGGCATGTCGGAATACACTTGCATGCGTGAAGATTAGGCACAGACAAAACAAAGTGGCAAAATAGTATTCACATCCACAGACGGTCTTTGTTTCTCATCCGTAAATGATTCTTTAATCACTAACATGTACAAAACACGTCAGGCACGTTTCCGTCGGCCCGCCCAAAATTCCGCCTACATCCGACAAAAGGCCTTTTTCATCAAATAGCTAATCATAATATGTATTATCAAGACCCATGACGCCTTGTCCGGTAACCATATGGAAATATCCTTGCATTGCCCTAGAGGCACAAAATACACAGAAAAACGCAGACGTCTTGTCATCATGAGTACCTATTCAAACTCCTTGCAAACAAATAGAGAAATCGCAACCACCAGTGGTAAATGGCTTGAGCTGACAAATGAAAAAAACAAAAAGACATGCAGAAAATGCAAATTATGGCTCAGAAAACGCCGAAGTAACTGTAACGCAGCTGGCTGTCGCCGTCGCCAGCTCCCAGTTCCCAATGCAGCCGGCCGTGGAATAGCCGGTAACAAACGCCAAAATCATTCGTAATTCGGTCATTGCAAATATATATATCCAAGATTTATCCAACGATTTGGGCGCTCTGGGCGTCTTGGCCCAAGCGCTTCTTCTCCATTCGAATTTTGGCAGCCTCGGTTCCGTCGTCGGGAGGTGCCATTTCTTTGAACCAGGGGTGGTTCAATGCCTCACGGGCTGTGATGCGCTGTGAAGGATCATAGATGAACATTTTCCGTAGAAGATCGTGGAAGTTCTTGAAGAATGTTGTGTTCTTTGGGATAATGTCCTAATCATGGTCAGTAAACAAGTTTGCAGTCAAGGTGTAGCAATGTTGGACTTACATCGAGATCCTTCATGGCCTTAACAAAGCGCTTAGAGCTTCGCGAGGTGTCTGCAGTTGGATAATCGAGTTTAAGCCGTTTAAAGTATCTGGGTCCTGTTAGCTTATGCTGATTAACGCAGAATGAGAGTGCTTACTTGGCAGCAGGGTTGCCACCTGTTCTTGTCGACATTTTGTTGACAGTTTGGACAAGGTGCGCGTCAATCCTCTGTCCGATAACAGCCTCCATCATGGCAAGATGTTCCAAGTTATCATGTGTTTGGAAGAGCGCGTCGCCGGTGAAAAACTCGACTAGAATGCATCCGATACTCCAAATATCGCATGGGAAAGACCAGCCGAGCCCCAGGATGATTTCGGGAGCACGATAATGGCGGGTAGAAACGACGGAGGAATGGTATTCGTCTTCAAATGTAGCAGATCCAAAGTCGATGAGTCGGATTTCCGTGTCGAGCAGAACTCGCCTTTGTGTGGCTTGGCGGTTAATCGTTGTAGAAGCAGAGGGAATCTTTCTGTGGTAGGTGAAAGTCTGATAGGAGTTGTCGTATAGTAGAATGTTCTCGGGTTTGAGATCGGTATGTATCAAGTTGAGGTCGTGAAGGACTGAAAGATATTAGCAGGGAACTGGACCTAGGAGTCGACGTGTACGTACAAGCAACGCTGGTAAGCAGCTGACGGGCAAATTTCTGAATCTGGCTGTTGGGGAAGGGAACAAAGTGGTTGCCCTTGAGAAAGTCAAAGACACTCTGGCCGAGGAGGTCCATGACGATGCAGATGTGCCCACGATAGTCAAAACAGTCGCGTAGATGAATGCAACGATTTCTGTTGGTAGGGTCATTTGCCTTGAGGGTGGCAAAGACTCGGAGTTCGATGCGTGAGGCGTCGCGGTATTTTTGGACCGAGCGAATAATCTTGACGGCGACGGCCTCGTTCCGCCGACGGTCGCGAGCCTGGACGACCTTGCCAAAGGTGCCTTGACCAAGAAGGCATTTGATTTTATCTATAACGGATTAGCACGGAGAACGGCAGAATACTTGAGGGCGTCTTACATTTGTCGGTCAGCTCGGCGTCGGGAACTACAATGTAGTGCCCGTCATCGTCGTCCACCTTGACATTCTTGGAAAATGTATTCTGCAAATAGAGTTAGCGGCGTTATATAAACGACAAAGTGATCAATACATACGTCATGGACAACTCGGACGTAGACGTCGCCGGCCTTCTTTGGCGGATAGGGTGGTGGTACATAGGCCTCGAAAGGATGACCGAGTCCTTCGATATCACGGCGCTTGGCCTCGATGGCGACTTGTTGACGGGTACGCTTCCTCTTGAGCGGGGCAGTCAACGAATCGGGCTGGCCATTTGACGATAATGATGTGGCGGCAGTAGACTGGAGGGTAGAAAGATGACCATCGCTGGACAGCGTCGAGGCGCTAGGTGTGATGTGGTTTGGTGTCGCCGCGTGGGAGCCAGGGACGAGCTGAATGTGGTAGTGAGCGGGCGGGTTCACATCGTCCTGGCGGCGACGCTTGGTGGCGGGCTGCGGTTGCTGCTGATGCAGAACAGCGCCATCAGGAGCGACGACGTGACTGCTGGTTGCATGGGTGTGTGTGAGCTTGCGGCTCTGGTTGGCCTCGGGCTCGGGCGTGTCGTCGATGACTATGATTTCCTTGGGGAGGCCGTTGCGGTAAAAGGTGTTCCAGTCAGGCTCGCGGGAGCGGCGACGCTTGCGGGAGGCGTGGTCGTCGACGGCGCCAGCGGCCGTGGCCGTCATGGTCGCGCTGCTGGACATGGTCGATGTGAAGCTGTCGTCTTGTCTCGTGGCAGAAGTGTAGCCGGGCAGGTCGAGGGGGTAGGCAGCATGGGGAGGG